>JAYJLV010030144.1:0-30019 GCA_036873485.1 Torymus texanus | reverse complement strand
GGAGAAAAATCGTTTCATCCAAGCAATTAATTAGCCAGTTTTACTAGCCATTTTCTAACTTCTTGGCCATTTCATATGCATTTCTAGCAGGGAGAGAGAAGAGAAATTATCTGATAGCATTAATAAGTATAATGTATTATAACTTATGATTTTATTTGACTTTTTCATAAACTATTAGAAGATTACCGTAAAAAGAAAAATTAAAGTACTAAACACCACAAACCATACTTATTTTTTTTTTTAAATGTTGAAATCTTTAAAAATATGTAATACAACTCAAACTAAAAAATATTTTTTCCAATCCAATCATCAAGCATACCTTGCACCATGACAAATCTTTCCTCAATCACTCATACCTCGCACTCATCAGCCTTCCAATAATACACCATTAACAATGTTTTCTCAACGATCCGCCAATCCGCAGCATTCACCCTTAGAAAATCTCTCCAAACCCATATATAAAGATCATACAAGCGCCGCGCGCGTCCATTCTACCACCACCCCCGAAAGAAAAACCATCTTCTCGCACTCTCTCTCTCTCTCTCTCTCTTTCTCTCTCTTTCTCTCTCTTTCTCTCTCTCTCTTTTCAAAATTAATAATAATTTTCCCTCGATCCGTCATAAAAAAAAGATTAATAATACCTATACCCATCGTTTCCCCACCCGCAACAATGATTTACCTGCTCGTACTTCTCCTTCGACCGGTAACAGGTTGCACCGCGGCGACACTTCTTTTTCGAAGAGAAAAAAAAAACGAAAGATTGACTAATGATGCGCGGTGTGCGGTGCTTTGATATGGCCACGCAAACGAAAGGGAAAACGCGTGTACGTACACGCGCACATATATGTATATATGTATATATCTCTGGTAGGAATCGATTTTCCAAGCGCCTCTTGAGAGAGAGAGAGGAGAGAAAGAGGATGCAAGAGAGATGCGTCTTTAATTGTTCGGCAGTGACGGTGCAGGAGATTTTGAGGCTGCTACGCGCTGAGAGGGAGAGGAGAGAGAAGTGAACATGGGGATTTGGGGGAGTATACAGTGCGTATGTATGCGTTGCGGTGTAACGCGACTCAACTCTTTGGGTGAGGCTATGTGATTGGATGGTGTAATAGTTGTGTGTTTTATAGTGTAGATGTGGTTTAAGTAAATGAGGTGATAGGGAAGGTAGGATGTTTAGTGTTATAAAGTGGTTTTAATATTTTAAAATCTACTGGTAAATGTGGAAAAAATGATATACTAACGAAAGAAAAAAAAAATTAGTTCTATTAAGTAATTAAGGGATTATATCGAGAAACAAAACTAATAAAGTTTTATACCTGTTAAGCAATTGTATAATGTAATTACGCATTATATAATTATGTTATGTCATTTTAAGTGGTATAACATACTAATTTTGATTTTACATGAAAATTCTTAAACGTCTTGATACAAAGTTTCGATTACAATTTTAAGTAGCTAGTTAAATATTAAATTGCAAAAAAATGCTTACTTGTTGGATTATAATCGTTTCTGTACCTCAAATATTCGAATTTTCTTTATTCGATAAACTAATAGTAGTTTAATAATTTATAATGCTATTATCAAATTAACACTGTTCTATTAAAAAGAGAAAAAAAATTAATATATATTACTCCTGTATCTAAATGTTAATGAAACGATGAGAAATCAGTTTTTCTACAATTAAATGTTATAACGTCAATCAAAACTTTGTATCTCGACGCTAAATAATTTTTTTCCCAGTAAAAAGAAAATTGTCACATTATACTACTGAAATTTGCGATTAAAATTACATGATGTATAATACACATCCTATACGTATCTTTTTTCCCCTACCAACCGTCGTAATTCTTGTCATTCGCACTGATCTACAGCAACCGAAAAAAAATTTTTATGATTCTCGCAATGATGAAAATTTACGATTATGAAAATGTTCCTTATCCCATGTGAAAATGTTTTATACAGATTGTTTAAAAATTGTATACTTACTTAAAGCTCTGTATAAAGAAATGGTTTTATACAATTTTTATACAATCTATATAAAATCAATGCAAATTATATCCTAACATTATGTATGAAAACAAAGAAACAATTGACTATCAACTTGCATCTATACAATTCGTATCCATGGTAACTTGTTTGTTTTATCGTTTTTATATATAAAATTAAGTTACATTTTACACAATTTGTATAAAACATTTCCTTATACAGACTTTATACAATTTTGATACAATCTGTATAAAACATTTTTCCCTGCCACTTCTATAAGAACCAAAAACTTTCACTGTTCACATTCACCTCAACGATTGTTAACAACAAATTCTCCTATCTCGGACACTGACTGGGCGACAGGCCCGCCCGCGTATATATACCAGCGATAGAATATATATCGAGAGGAGAAAAATAAATTGATTTATTATCGCTATCATTGGGACTTTATCATTTATCAAACCTTGTCTCCTTCGATTTTTCATCGCGCGACGCATGCAAGCGCGAACGCGACTGTCTTTCTTTCTTTTATCCCTTCCCTTGTCCCGTCGTCGAATATATATATTCTATATAATATCGCGTGTGGAACAAGTTTTACATCTACGCGTGTCTTTTTGTTGACGTTTCTTTATGACAAAAGAGATACTAAACCTACAAGTTTCCTTCAAAACTAAATACTACTTCAAAAGCAATTCCCGATTCCTCTTGTATATATATACTCATCGGCAAAACATCATTGACAAACCTCGCAAAGCTATCCATTAGCATTTCACCCCCTACAGCCAATGTCTATTCTCTCGCAGACCGCGAGAACCCAAAACAAACTACGTTCAAACAGAGAGAGAGAGAGAGAGAGCCACCCACGTGTCCGTGAAAATAAATCGGTTTCCAATTCCAAGCCTGAGGCTTTCGAAAGAAAAAAAATCGCTTTACGCACTAAATACCCAGCGACCTTTCTTTCTCTCTCTCTCTCTCTCTCTCTCTCTCTCTTTCCTTCATCATTAGTCACTCGTGCATTTCTCTCAGACACACAGACAGAGAGAGAAAACTATTTTCCTTTCTCCATGAGGAGGGGCACAGTTGTATATATGTATATGTAGGTGTTTATGGTAATACACCGGCGGTGGTCTGTCTGTCTCTCTTTCGCTCTTGCGAGTGCTCATTTTTCACCGCCAGCGCGCGTTTGCTCGACGATGCGCGCGATCGAAGAGGTGAAGGGAGAAGGAGGAGGCTGTGATGAGGAGGAGTGATAGGAAGGATGCACGATTAATCGATCGATTTGACTGGGAGGTAGAGAGAGTGAGAGAAGATTTGGTGTGTGTGTGTGTGTACGCAGAGATTGTTAGAGACTGCGGTGGACTGATTTATGTTGGTTAAGTATGATGTATATATATATATGTGTGTGTGCAAGTATTGTTCTGGGGAGGTGAGCGTGTTGTAAGTAGAGGGAGTGATGGTTGTTGGAGGGTGATGTTTGATTTGTATATATATAGGGGAAATGTAAAGCTGCGATTGTGTTGTTGGTACATTGAGAGAAATGTTGTAGAAAAAATGACTGTACCCGATAGTAACTATGTGGGACAGACTCGAAGTTTCACGTATTTTACTACAATTTATAGTAAAAATTACTCAAGACATAAGAATTTTGGCTATAAATTATAGAAAGTTTTAGAAAAATTTGAGCCTGTACTACAGATACTATGGAATATAGTATTTTTTTATAGACCATTTTTCTCAATGTTAGAGTGGGGATTGCGTGATTAATCATAGCTAATTATTGTATTATTAATCTGTGATGAAAATATTAAGAAGTTTTCGGATTGAAAATGGATTTGTTTTTCAAAATACTGCTAAAATTTAGCAAAATGTAGTATTTATCCTGGTAAAAATGTTAACCTATACACGGTAGCCGAAATGTTTCTCAATTTTTAAATAAAAAATATCACTCCATCATCGTTATATCTTTATACATGTGAAAATATTATATTATATATGCTTCTAAATATAATCATAGTTTTAATTGAATTTTTATTTGAAAATTAAGTAGGAATATCTCATTTGATTAATCTGTTAACCAATAAAGTTGGTTTATTTTTTACCAGACTTGTATAGAAAAATTCTTGGCTGCACTACAAAGAAAATTTAATACTGTGATAATCGTGTCAATTATATATTAGTTTCTTGTTACACCAGTACTTTATCAGAATATTTATGTGAAGAATGTCACAGAAAAACATTTATTTTTTAATCTCTGTACAAAGTAATTGTCTATATAAACTTTTAATCATTTCTTAGATGACATTACTAAACACCAAAAAATATAAACAAAACTTTTCAAAATTAACAACCTCTTTTTATTATTTACTCGGGTCAAAACCACGAAACACCTAAGCGCGTAAACGATCCAAACCACCCGAACTCCGGCAAAATCAGAAAAACCATCAAGACACCCCACACATAAATACACAGAAAGTTTTCCATACCGCACAGGTGTGACAGCTCGTCACGTGAGAAGACCACCATCGCGATTATCTCGCCTCCACCATCTCTTCGTGTATTATACTACTAACGATTTGTCAAAGCGCGCGTCGCGACGATTTTGGCGCCGGCGCGTATCGTGATCCGATCGATCGATTGCTCGAAGAAACTATGACTAATTTACGATCGTGTGTGTGTGTGTGTGTGTGTGTGTGTGTGTATATATATATATATATATATATATATATATATGTGACTTTTGTAAGCGAGCTTGTAATGAACGATGAGGGAAAGGGGATTACAAAGGGGGAGAAATCTGATACTTTGAGAAATGATTTTTCGATTGGAGGTTGATTGTTTCTTGACTGGGTGGGAATTGTAGATAATGGTTTGGTGTGATTGCAAGGTGTAATCGAGATTTTGAAATGTTTTTTGTGTATATATGATGAAAATTATTGTAATTTTTTTGTAGTAATTTTTATGGGTTTTCATTAAACATTATTTTTACGTGTATTTTATAGTGTAATTATTTTTTTTATGGCAAATTAGAAGACGCATGTCGCAAGAGTGTCAAGAATTTTCGTAATTCCCAAGCGACTCGCATTTTTTCCTCGTGTTTTATGATATTTTTTATCGACAAATGTTTGGCGAAGTATATATCTAAACGTAGCGCGCATCACACTCTGCATATACGTAAATGGATTTAAATTTCGACTTCATTATCACAAAGCAAAGACGTTTAAAAAAAATCTTATATATTCGACAACACAAGAAACCATGTAGAGAAACGTGCGTGAACAACAATTTGTAAGAAAAATAATGCGTTCGAAGCAATCATTATATACGGCCATATATGCGTGTATCAATCTCTCGGTAACGATTATTGACACATCATAAAAAAATTAGTAATCTATGCGTGTGTAATCGTGATTTTCCACGTGTTTCGCAGTTTGTTTATTTTTAGTAAACACGCACTATCGAGTTATTTTCAAAGTGCATTGCAGTGCTAATAATTGTTATCGGCAGCTATAGAAATCAAAAGAAAGAGAAAAAAAAATTGATTATCTTCGGTATAGGTGCGAGCGCCTATTGCTGCTGTTGAACAAAACAAAAATTAGTCTTTTCCTGTTTTGTCGATGGTTGCAATATATAATAACGAAACATTTAGTTTTTCTTGTCTGTAGTTAGACAATTTTCCATGTAGCATGTTGTTTCTTTTTTTTTTTTTACCGTTTGCGCATAAGTTTAAATTATCCAGGAAACATAGGTAACGCCGTGAAGACAAACTGGCGGTAAGCGTTATACTGGTTTACAACAATAAAAGTTTTTGTCGTCGATTAAGATAAACGTATTTTTTAATTATTCCGCGTATAGTCTTGTCGTAAACATAAAAGATACATTAATTTCACTTCATAAATTTTTTCTATTGCAGAGGTGAGAATCATTTTATATGCAAAGATTCATTTAGCGCAAGCATATTAATTCAATCCTTTTTATATTGGTCTCATAATCTCATCTGATAAAATCAGACGTATTCTTATCAAATATTCTTAACTTCGCCAGAAATCAAAAAAACTTTTACAACTTCAAATTTCACCTAAAAAAACAACCATATCTTTATAATAACCACGACGACGACGAGGACGACTACAATGCTATAATACACATACACTATACAATGAATTACTCGCGAAAGGCTACAGCCGTCGCCATCTCTCGTGAAAGTAGCGAACTTCTTAACTGAATTCGCTTGGTATATACTACAACTTGGAACTTGCTAGTTATATGTATACTACATTGCCGTAGTGTCCAAATGCCTGGATAACAACGCGAGTCCTCGATTCGACATGCTAAAAGGATACGATTGTCTTCGAAGATCGCATTTATAATCGACTTTCACGTGACAGAGAAAGATTGTGTCTGGGGAGACCAACATTTTTGTTATGACTGCGATTTATTGTGTAGAATGGTTTGTATAACAGAAACGTCGTGGTTGAGTTTGGATGTTTAGTGATGATGGTTAATTGCAATGGGATAAATGTGAAGGTAAAAAGGTAAATTGATTGTTAATGGAATTTATGATTTCGCTAGGAATGTATAAAAAAGAATTTATTAATAATATTTTATTATTTATGATGGTTTAGAAACAAAATTTTAAATAAAGTTGTTACTTCAATTTCTGTGATTTTATGAATATTAACATTCTATAAAAAGCATTTAATATAGGATGAAAAATTCATTTTCCAATGCCAACTTAAAAATAGTAGTAAAGTACGCATATGAATTTGTTATTACTAATGGATTCCTGAATACATTCCTGTTCAATCTCTCGATCTCTCCCTCTTTTTTTTTTATTTCGGATTTGTTTTTTCCCAACCTGACAATCAATGCCAACGACTGAAGCGTGTCTGATGTAATATTTACTCATAAATTACAATGTTAATGACAATTTTTTTTGTCTCGTCAAACATTTTTTGTTAGGAACTATAGGTTAATAAAAAAAAAAAAAAATACGCGACAGCTTGTTGCGACTAATTAAAATTGTCAGAATTTATAGGTAATTTCATGAGTTATATTGTTACGATGGTTATGAAAATAAAGTTCATTGCTGGCAATTAACCGCGTGCGGATCGATGTGAAAACATTAAACTTGGTAGTCGATATGCCATGTGTCTAGGAACTTTTGACCTTTTAAGTTAATGAATATACAAACACACACTTGATGTACACCTAAATTGATTGTGCAAAATTACCTCTTGTTTCGATAAATTTTATTCTAGCTTGTCTTATACACACATTTTTAATGAAACAAAAAAAAAAATAGTGATTAGAACTAAAGTCACATGTAGAAAAAAAAAAAATATGTAATCTTTGGTAACCGTACTTATTGTAAATTACAAGAATATAAATATAAGTTTTTCGCAAAATTTTCGCAACCACACGTTTCCGTTCGCTTATCACACCAACTACACTATAAACATAACCGAGCGTTTAACCAAAACAATCTATACTTACAACCACCTTGAATCCTCTACTTTATCCCAAAACGTTACTATAATACCACCGCCTGCGATTCCGCGCGGCTTCTTCCTAACTCGATAGATTACCTAAACCTCTTTCTTTCTCGTCTCTTCTACTACTACTACTACTACTACTACACACACACACACACACACACACACACACACACACACACACACACACACACACATAAACGCATCAACTCAATATTTTTCGTCTTATCAGCGTATTTCAGCGCTCCTTATCACCACCGCGGCATTTTTACACTCTGCCCTCCACGTTCATGGCGTGATTCTACCGTATTTTTTTTTTGCAACACGCGCGAAGGTCAATAGGAGAAAAGGTTTTTGAATAGCGCATTTATTCTGTATTTTGAGTATATATTTTAAATGAGTGAGAGAGAACATGTCGAGCGTGTGTTATCTTTCGAGTTGTGGCCTTTATCACGGCGATCAAACAAATTGGGAGAATACGTATAGATGGTAATGCTGTTATCGCAGGAGTTTTTTTTTGTTGTTGACGGAGTAGTAGAGTTAAGTAGAGTGTGTATATGTGTGGCTGTGTGTGTGTACACTGAGAGAAATGTGCTCGTAAAATTTATTATAATCGTAAGAAAAATTGCTATATTTTGTAAGCAGTGGGCGGACGAACTGAAATTAGAATAATTTTTGCTGTATGCAACATAGTAATTTTTATGAATGAGCTTAAATTACAAAAAATTTAATGTTTATTCTGTGTTTTCGTATTTATAAAATTACTTAGTGCACTGGCGAATACTACAGATTTAATATTAAAATAAATTAAATAAAGAAATAAATTTTTTTTACGAGACCCCAATTTGAACCTGGATCCATGCGCACGGCAGTCAGACGCGTTAACCACTTACTAATTGTTACCCTCGGTTATGAGAAGACTTCAATGATGATGAAATGATATTAAATAACTACCATAATATCAACAAATAACTTATAATTAATTTACATAATAATATAATATAAAAATTAAATAATTAAATCATGGTTTTCCATGTTATGTCAAGTTAAAAGCAAGACAAAGTGAAATCGCAGAAAAACATAACCTCAATCAGGCAATTTTTACTATGTTGGATAGCAAAATTTCTTATAATGGATGGTAATTTTTAAATGTTGCACTTTTTAAAATACAAAATATAGTAATTCTTCTTAGGTATATAATAAATTTTAATACATCATTTCTCTCAGTGTAGTGAATTTTTTGTCTAGGATTGAGAGATAAGTGGAGTTTGGGGAACGTGATTTATGGAATAGTTTAGGTTTTTATTGTTCAGAGGAATTTTGGTGTGTAAATAAACATTGCAGGTTTATGGGATATTTTCTGGGTATAAATGGTTCTTTTATGGACATTTTATGTTTTTTTATTCGGTTTCACATTAGCCATAATTAAGAATTGTTTAAGATAGTATTAGCTTATAAATTTTGTAAATATTAATGAATTCATTATTTTTATATAATTATCTGTGTAATATTTATTGTAATATATTTAAATCATGCTTAAAAACTATGATATCGATTAAAAAAATTTTTTTTTGTTAAAAATGTAAAAATAAATTGTGGTTGAACTGTAGGACAATGAAATAACATTATTGCGCAATAATGTGCCATAGCTTTTGGAAGATATTATTAACGTGTCGTGATGTTCTTTTCCAGTACGATTTATTAATCAAATATTTTAGTTCATATAGCTTCGTGTATTCAACGATCTCTGATAATCTCCAAGTTTTGAATAATTAATGCAAGCACAGGTTTAGTAAACTAAAATTAGGTTATGATTAATTAAATTCTGTTTCTTTTGTGATTATTTGTTGAATGTAATAGATTTACGAAAATTTTGCAAAATTTTGTTATCCTTGTGAACGATTCCTTGTGAGTGGAAAATTATATAATCTTGTATATTACATAAATATGATAAATCATGTAATATTTTTAATTATATTTTTATTTTAACTATAAATGCTATTAATCGAAGTTTAGTTTATGCTCAATTAATTGGTTTAATATTTATATGATATATGATATTCATAATTACATGTTCAATAATTTAAAATTTTTAATCGATTAACATAATTATAGCTGTAAGTCATACATTTTTCAGTACGAAATTATCCTTACAGACACGTACTTATTACGTTTGAGTTCCGTCTTCGTCAAAATTCAAAGATGAAAATAAAAGTGGCTGATGACGTTTTAAATGTTATTCGCCAATACTTTCTAATTTATATTTCTGCGAATTCTGATGATTTCTTCTACTATAAATTTTTTCTGCATATTATATGAAAAAAATTATAAAAATATTCTTTTTGAATTCACTTATTTGATTATTTCTTCAAAATTATCTTTAATTATCCAAACCATTTTCAACAATACCAGGTAAGTGCTTAAGTGAAAATTGCATTTTAAAAAATTATTCATTAGTCATTAACCACCAAACATCTATAAATACAATAATCACACCTGTTACCATCATTTCGATACCGTTAAAAAGCTTCAAACTCGGTAACAACCGTTACACCACTACATAAACCTCCCACCTGAAATTCGAAAACGCGCCTAAACGTTTGCGCGTAAAATACGCCTGCTCGTCTAAAAATACAGCGACGACGAATCGATTTACACACGAGTCGCTTCTCTCTCTCACAGTGGACTTTCGACTCGATCATTAATAAAAGCTTTCAATGCCAGGAGGTCTCAGACAGAGACATACACGCCAGCGTACATCTCCATATGAAATTTTCTCTCCCAGTAAATGAGAAAGAAACTCGTTTGACCGGTTACCGTAAATTAAACGAGACTGTGGATCCGCGTTTTATTAGCGAGATTTTTTCAGATTCGTGTCGTTTCAAGAGGAAACAAAATTAGGATATATATACGAGCACTGTGCAACGGGAGACAGGAACAACGTCAGCTTCTAAATTTGGAGCGAGTATATATGTATGTGTGTGTACGAGTGGTTGAAGTGAAAGAAAAAAAGGAGCATGTGTGTGTGTTGCATAATTTGCGTTATCTCCTGTCAACATCAACGCAGTATCGTAGGTTTATAATTGATATAAGTTTCTAGATCGCACGGCGTACGTGCAATGTCGTTGCGAAAAATTCTGCGCGGTCGATGCATTTTCTTCGGAAAAATCCGTATGTGTGTCAAGTTTGAGAATAAATGATTTTCTAAAAAAAAAAACAAAGATAGGTAGTGATCGAATATAACCATGGTAGAAATCAAGTGATTGATTGTAGTTGTAAAGATCAGGATCTTACTGGAATTTTATCTTTTACAGTAGTACTTGGAAATAAAATTATTAATTAACTGATTAATTCGACTGGTACTCGTCAAGTGAATTAGGAAATTGATTAAAAAGTGTTTACCTAAATAATATGTAAACTATAACCTACTAAACCGTGTATTGTCTGCGTTCAATTTAAAAAAAGGATCAATAATTAACTACGTGCATATCTTTCCATAAAAACCTGTTAAAATGGCAGGATGTCACGCCTAATCACTTCTAACGTCATCGTACGTCCTCACAAATCACTTCGAACTACCCTTAAAAATCACCACTCCACCATATCCTTCATCCACCTGTAACCATCACCATCATAACCTCAAACTTCACTACCACTCCTTTCACATATATACTTTTCCTCATCGCGCACCGTATACACTAATCACACGTGGATGACGTCATACACCTCACCATCCTACCTGAATATTAGGGTTCATCTTCATCTCCACTCGCGTTTTCATCTTCTTTTCGTACACCTAACCTCCTCAACTTCGACCTTGAAAATCTTTAATTCCTTTATATTCTTCTCTTTCGAACCTTCCAACAATCGTCAAATTATAAATAACGATTATTATTATTTATATTTCCGCCTATATGCGAATATATATATATATATATACATATATATATATATATTCGTCGGCGCGCGTGTGCGTCTGCTGTACCGCGCGGCAACCACTGACGAGCGCGCGCTTTTCGAATCGTTCGCCGCATACACGCGCGCGCTCCCGCTCACCTTAGACGCGCCACGAGCGCGCAAACTTGCACATATGTATATGTATGTGTATGCGTGTGTGTATATGTCTGTGTGTATACATAATATTGGAAGCGAGACCGCGGAGGTATAGACAGCTAACGTGAACTGCGACGTCGAGAGTGATAAGGGAATCGGCGCCGCCTCTGCCAGCGCAGAATTAATTATATCACTGAATGTGTATGTATGTGTATGTATATTATAAGAGTATGTTTGTATGTCCGATTGCGGTTGATATTGAGAGGGCAGAGAGATGGAATATTTTTTTCCTTTCGAACTTTTAAGATGTGGGACAGGAAATCGGAGACTCGAGGATTTTGACTGGCGATATAGCTGAAGTGCGAATTTCGATTGGAACGGTGATAAGCTAATAATAACTGTGCAGGTTGTTATTTGTTGCGTCGAATAACTTTATAACAGAAATACTTAATTTAGTGGTAACAAGAAAGGTTCGAAAAATGAACAAGTGTAAAAAGTATTTGTTGCTTTTTTTGGTGTATTAAATACTTGCGCACTTTACAGTTTAGATAAAAAAAAAACTGTTATCAGATATTTATGTGAGACGATCGGCAACTTTCACACTTTTATTCATTCCTTTGCACGTGCTTTCGTGAGAAATAGCCGATTTCAGAACATTCTATAAAACCATATGTTACAAACAAGGATAAATTTACAATATAAACGATGGAAAATATACGAATAGAAAAATTAAATGTGTTCACTAAAAAAAAAAAAGAAAAAAGAAAAACACAGAAACACATGTAATCACCAATGAAAAATTAAGTGTTTGAACCCGGAAATAATGGAGGTATTAAAAAAAGAAGAAGGAGTGTTACATCACGTATTTATGAGAAACAGACGTTTGATGTAATCAATAATGCGATTTACTATAATAACATATAACGAGCGATAAAGAAAGAAAACCTTGATAAGAATATAGATACTATTTCAGAAATTATAGTATTATAGCCCAGGAACTTGTTTCTGTTCCATAGAGCCAAAAAATTTCACAAACCCTAAAATCTAAAAAAATTACATTACTTATTGAAAAAAAAAATCAATCTACAAAAACTCGTTCTCTCCCTCTCTCACTCATTGAATAATTGCACTTTGTCGAGACACGGTACAGAAATAATATCATGTTTACGGCGTAATACATATCGTCACACGCGGCGGCGCGGATAATGACAGCCATTTCGACTTCAATGGAGGGTTACGCTATTATACCGGGCGCGCATGCTCGTATGACCTATTGCGTAGTTGTCGTCGTCAGCGACACGTGTCCGCGAGCATTACATTGTTTTACATACTGGCAACTGGTTCTGTATATATATAGTATATGTATAGAGCAAATTGGGGTGGTTGAGTAATGAGATATTGAGTTGTGTGTCGTGTGAATGACTGAGTGGTATAGGGATTGAGATATAGGTTATGTTAAGGTGCATGAGTATTTGGGTAGTTTAGGTTGTTGGCGATAGTTTGGAGATGATAAATAATTATTAACTTCTAATTTTGGAGGTAAATTTATGAGGAATTGTTGATAAAATACGATTATTTTGTGGGCGAGGTAAAAACTTTCTTAGGTTATAATGACTTTTATGGATAGTTTTATTATATACGGAAAAAGTTCCAGGAACCGTTCAACTTTTAATTCTTTCAAGCGAAAACCGGTCGTTTACTTTTTTTAAAAGATTCAACAGTACACTCAAAGTTAATAATTAAAAATGACAAAGAAAAACTGTTTTTCAACGACTATTTTTTAATTATACAACTACCTAAAACCCCCTAGATCCCTAAAAAATCCCTATAAACCCCCATATATCATTCATCCACCGACGATACATCCACCTTTCGACAGCCGTCCGTCTACCGATCGATACGACAGTGCGCTCATATATATATACACATTATACACACATAACTTTTATTAGGTCGGTCGCAGGGGGTGACCTCAGCCTCTGTGCGCGGGCGCGAGATCGAAGCGAAGCAATTTGCCGCTAATGATCCGCGCGGAAATCGATGTGCGACTGACGATGCCGGTTTTTCCTTTCCTCTTTTTTTTTCTTCATTTTAATATACTATAGTGTTTTCTTTTTTTCTCGGTGGGTTTTTTTTTTCGCATTGTCGAGGTTAGCGAATTCGTGGAACGGAAGGTTGTAGTGAGTGTTGCAGTTGTTGGTTCTGTTGATGAGAGAATTTTTTTGCAGAAGATGTATTGTGGTAAGTGGTATTTTGTTTTTTTCTTTTCCATAACAAATTTGTTGATTTTCTTGGAATTTTGTTAATTTAGCTACTGTATAGTGTACGCGAAAATGTACTCAGTATTATTTTTGTTTTTCAGTTAAAGGCGTAATTTGTTAATAATTTAAGTGTGCGACGATCAATATCGACAAAGTCTTTAACTTTCTTGTAGTAACAGTATTAAAGTTTGACATTTTCACGGTATGATTACTCTATTAAAAATTACTTTTTTCCTTACTTATAGTTAAAGTATACAATTATATCTTGTGCCAGTGAACGTAATAAAAATGTCTTTCCAACTTATTACATCCGAATCCTCAATCCTTACTAATATTTTTAATAATCCACCCAAAAACCATTACTTAAAAACTATCTTTACACTACAATTATACCACCACGAAAAAAACCCTAAAATTTCCCATCACAGTACCGACAAACGGAACAAACTAAAAAAATCCTCTCCCACACATCTAAGCCTTCGGAACGTCTTATTTTCAAAGTCAATCCCTACTCCACACACACACACACACATACGTACGACGGCAGAGGAAAAGAAAAAAAGGTGACATTGAGAACCTCGTATTATAGCATCGAAACTGTATGTGATTTGCCGCGCGGCAAAGAAGCACCTTATCATTTGCCGATTGCTCGTCATTACATAGACGCGTTCGTGTGTCGGTGTATAGGTATACATATACATACACAAGAGAGAGAAAGACGTACGTTACTCAATTCAACCTCCGGTGCATCTTGACTTTATCGTGGATCTTATATTTAGGCTTCATGTATGGGCTTGTATGTATGTGTGTGTGGTATTTTTAATTCCAAGTGTCAATGTGAAGGCTTAGCCGCTTCGTATACGTATATACACGCAACGACTGTGCTTTGTATAGAAATGAAACGAGAGATAAAAAATTGCCGAGATAAATCTGAGCAAATTTTTGTAAGCTGCATGAGTGCGCTAAGTCACAACGATATTTGCCCAAGTCTCGAGCGTAATTAGCGCGGATTTCTATAAGTGTATTGGTGTGAATCATATATGCGAATGCATGTATGTGTCTGTTATACACACTTTGAGTGCATCACTCGACTGTTCAAGGAAATTAGTCTTAACTCACCGCATATAATAAGCTTCTACGAACACGCGTAAACCCACGCGTACGTTTATACATACATATATTATACGTATACTCGAAAAATTTCACACACGTAGCACGTGTATATACAATAACTCGAAGAAAAGTAGTATATAATGAGGCTGCTATTAATAATGTACAAATCTATCGTGTCTTATACACTTATTCAAACATATACCCACGCACATATATACATATACATGTGTATAAGTTCTTTTAAAAGTAATAAAAAAAAAAAAAACATCTTTGTCACACATGCGCATTCGAAAAAACGATATATAATAGAGCGTGATGTTGGCGTGCTTCGCGCGTGTGGTACTAGGAAATATTAATTAATAACGAGAGTGTGAGAGATAGAGAGAAAGAGAAAAAGACGATCGTCGTCGCGTGACGCTCGCGTATGAGGGGATAATTGACAATTATAGACGCGTGTGGGTCGATCTCGCTTACTTATTGATGGATGCCGCTTGGAGGTGTAGGGAATACGACGAGGATTCGACAGTGCTGGAATGCTATAGTTTTGAAGTTTAAAGTTGTAAGGGGGTTGAAAAGATTGATAATAGTGGTTTTGAACTTTGTAACAATGTTTTCATTTTAAAGAATTTACAAAAAATGATAATTTAGCAATATAAATGTTTTGATAATACACCTATCAATTTGTGTATTATTGTTAACCTAATTTTTAAACATAAGTTATCAGCATTGATTAATCAGTTTTATTCAAAGCAGATTAAAAATGAATATCATTCAGGTGAAATTTCTTATTTTCAAATGTACACCGTTAATTTCGAAGACTTTTTGACACCCGTACACTTATAATTTCTACGTATTGTATATTCATAGCTGAAGATTTCTACGCGAGAGATAACATCGGTCCGTAGGAGTTACGCAAGACAGCATTGATTTCCATAAAACTTGTGAGTAGTTTTCGATTGTATATCTATAGTCAGTTGTAAAGTCAAACTTACAAGTATTTGACGCATTTAAAGTACTGAATAATTTCAGGATTATAATCATAATATTGTCGTGCGGCTAAAACAACTTACTTTACTAGAATTTTTATTTTAAACGTTAACTAACAAACATTGCGGTCACGTGGTGGTTACGAAAGATTATATGTTTACAAAAAAATTGATAAAAAATTGTTATTATCATAAATGGATAGATAATTGTCTTAAAAATATAAATAACAATATCCGTTATATTACTACGCAGTATATATGGTAGTAAACCAACCCCCCCCCGACAAGTGGCGTTATCTTTACGCAACACCTGAAACTCACCTTCTCCTTTCATCGAGTTACCGACCATTAATTTTACCTAAGAAATCTACCTTACCACCGCAGTCGGTAACACAGGTACCTATATTTCTTTTTTCTTTATTCTTACATAGAATTCGGTCATTTCCAACGCACTCGTAAACAAAATTAAAAGCCATCGACCGCTTAATTACACTTGCATTCACCGTTTTTTTTCCTTTTTCATTATATTCTTTTTTCTTAACAAAAACCGAAAAAAAACATATGTGCCGCGCTTGATTGACTGTTGGCGAGCGTGCGCGTGGAAAATATGGGGTAAAAAAGCACGGCGAAGGACAATATGGCACAGGAAGGTCGTCGGTCTGTTGCACCCGCGCGCGGCGCGCGAGTGAGCTGTCGGTGTTATTTTCGCGTTTCTTTTTGACCTTCCATCTCGATAAATCTCAGTACATCCGCTAAATCCGACGATTTTTCTCTTGACCATGTTTTTCTGTTAGCGAAGGAATTTTCTTTTGAGAGAAAAAAAATGCCACTCGGCTTTATGATCTATTTATTTTTTTGATGCGTGGGAGAGGATTGTGCATTTGAGAAGTATTTCGCGTTTAAAGAGATTCTTCAGTAGATTAAAGGATTCCGAAAGTTTTAGTTTGGAATTTTCGTATACTATGACATTGTTTGTCAAAAAAAATTGTTTAAAAATTTTCGATAAGATAAATATAGGAAGTTTATTGGTTACAATAATTAGATAAGAAACTTACCCAACGTTCTCGAAAAATTATTTGTGCATAATGAAATGATATGTTAAGAACTGGTACGTACCTGAAAATAAAAGAAAAAATTCAATGTTAATTTATATTCAATATAATTTTAAATTATATAAATATTTCAGAATTATTTTAGTTCTGATACATCAATAAACTATAATTTTTATAACACAATCGAGGAATAATATTAATACATTTTTACTCTGAATTCCAAAAGTTTTCCTAATTATGTTTTTTAAATAATGATATTATTCACAAATTAAACTATACGATTTTTTAATTAAATCACATTTTTAAATGCAAAATGTGGCAAAGGTTGAATGAACACATTAAAATAATTCAACGGAAATTCTCCAGACTACCACGTTTTGTTTTCTTGTTTATTTAGTGTAAACAGTAGCGATGATTTTGTAATCAACGATTTAGATGAGATGTAAAATGATTTTACAGACTTTACAATATTAGTATTTAATATTAGAATAAGTATTTTTCAGCCAATTTTCTTACTTTATCTTTAATTTATAGTTGCAATCACTTGAAATAACTTTTCAAATTCGATTCAAATAATCCAACAAGGGACAATAGAAAACGGAATATTTTCTATTTGAAAGACACAGACAAAGTTGGTAACGTTTCAAAATGGCGGACTAAGCAATGTTTCACTGGCTAGTGCATGTATATCAATGAATTAAAAGAGAAGTTACACGTGTAGAAACTATTATACACCGCCATTTTGACGAACATCAAGCCTCCATTTTATGCGGATTACGTAAACCTACTATTTCCGAAGTTTCAAGCGCTACGTTTAAGCAAGAAATGAGTCCCACGCTTAGAGATAAAACGATTTATCACTAACAATAGACGAGATTTTAAAGACGAAGTACAACCTAAAACCCGAAGGTCCACAACTTGAAATTTCACCAAAAAAAAACCTTTTCCTAATTATTCACAACTTTCGGGGCCCTACTTCAGCACTATAATTATCGTAGACTATAATTCACCGAAAACACACGCACATCGTCTGGCACGAAGACAGATATCATCCTTGGATGTTTCCTCTTCTTCCTGGCCATTTCACCACCCCTTTCTCTTAATCACGACACCCTTCACCACCGGTCTTCCCACTCATTTACTCTTACTCGAAGCGCGCGCGACATGTTCCTCGATCGACTGACGAAAAGCTCGTGGCTCGCGCGTGCGAACGTAAAAAGTAGGAAAAAACGAAGTCGACGACGACGAGAAGGAGGTGGTAGAGGAGGAAGAGGAGGCAAGGGGTCAGCGGTTCGCGCTTTGCATGCGCTCGCCGGTATTATGTTAATGCATGAAAATTTATGTAGAGAGCAAGAGAGAGAAAGAGAGAGCGAGTGAGAGGGAAGAAGCGACGAACGAGGGTCAAAGCAAGCGAGTAAGTGAGCTTCCTTTAGATTTCGTTTGACAAGTTTGTTACATTGTCGTGTCTCGGGCCCTTCGATTAGCATGCAATGCGAGACTCTTTTGGTTTTAATTTTCAGGGAGGAGAGGTATAATGGTATGTATAATATTGCAGCTGGAATTTTACTGTAGCGATTGAGGTTCAATGTGAATGTGTCGTTTAGCCTTTACGATTTTCTTTGAATTAATAAAGCATATTGGTAATGAAGGAAGGTAATATTGGAAGCTAATATGAGGCTCTCGCTATCAAGATCGCGACACGTGGGGAGTTTTGATTTGATGTCGATCTGACGTAACACGCTTACAAGTATCACTGTTTTCGGTCTGTTCTCGAAATATACTTTAGCTTTAAATTACAAAATTGTGTCATCGAAGTTTTTTGATCGAGTTCATTAGTGAAATCTAAGCTTTTGATAATTGAGGAAGAGCATTAGAATACTGGTTAACGAGACCATCTAAATAATGAGAAAAGCTTGGTTTGATAAGGAAGAAACGATAATAAGAATACATTTCAATGAACAATGTTCAGGTTTGTAAGTCATATAATTAATTTAATTATCAATTTTATTTTATTTATCTAACAATTTTTTCGAAATTTTCTTTTCTAACCTGTTACATCGTACACAACTGAAATAAACACTTAGCAACATTTACCACTAAATTGAATTCGACACCAAATCAGAGAAGCATAATTGCTTTAATAACGACGATCCAGGAAAGAAGAGTATCTCGGTGCGACCCCGTTATACGAACACACAAGTCAAAGATAGACAAGTCCGACCTCCGCCGTGCAAATTGCACGGGTTTCTCTCTCACTCACTCTCATTTCTTTCTTAAAATAAACGCGCAGGAGATGGAAGAAGGGCGACGAGGGATTTTCTGCATATGCATATGGGCTTTGTGTCAAGGTAACCAGAGAAGCGCGCGAAATCCTATCTTTTGGAGCGGAATTTCGGATTCGTGGAATTTCGATGATGTCGTATATATATATATATACACGTTTAGTTTAAAACGGATCGGATTTGAGGATACGGTTCGATGAGTTGCTTGAGAGGAGAATGGATACTTTTATTATTGTAGACTAGAAATTAATGTTATCTTGACAACTTTTTAATTAATATAGAAAATCTACGTGCTATAAAAACAGAACGTGTATGTGTGTGTGTATATATATTATTTTAAAAGCTTAATGAGTGCATCGCTTATTTAGAGATACGGAAGTTAAAAGCGACGTCCGCATTTATAAAGCGTAAACAGTTTATGTGCATGCATTTTTTTTTTAATGAAATATAATTAGCGCAGAATGGGTTTAACAACCTTTGCCCTATTAAGATTCTAAATATATAAAATGCATATACTTTGCATTAGTTTCTATGCAGAAAATAAAGCCAAAATCTTTATTTAGCTGATAATCGCCAACTTTAATCATTTTATTACTAAAACAGTAAGCAAATTGTTATTTTCAAGTTATATATTATAATTATACTTTGTTAATTAATAAAATATAAAGGATTTGATAATCAAAGAACCAAAAACCCAATAACAATTTGTAAAATCATTCAAATGTCAAATAAACCAAACGAAACGAGGAAAACGTTAGTCAACTGCTGACTGTTGAGTCTTTTTTGCTACCGATTAGCTAAGCGGAATTCCTCGCGCTTTTATTCCCTCCGATAACACACGCGCGTGTATAGTTATATACTCATGCGCAAGCATCAATTGCGCGTCTTCAATTGAAAAGATCCGCGCAACGGGGCGTCGATCGATTCGCAAGATTAATGCACTACGCGTCTGTCAATGGATCGGTGTATAGTGTAATTGTTGGTGGTCGTCGAGTTTATAGAAAACGATATTTGGTTGGCTGTCTGCATTGTTTTTCCTTTCTTTTTTATTGGTTGTAAAGATACGAAAAATGGCAGAGTTTAACATGCGAAATATACAAAGGCGGTTTAAAAAAGATAAGTTCTGTTCTTTTTCTGCGCGTCGGAATGCTAAATTGGTTGTAAAAATGCTGAATGTTTCTTTTGCAGTAAAATGAATCGTTTTTTTGTACTGGAATGGTTTATTTAAATGAAATCTTTTTTTTGTTAGAAGAAACACACACGTGCGCATCGTCGTTGTTCACTGTTGTTGTTGGTAAAAATATAAATAATATGCAGTTAGCAAAATAATCAGCAGTAGATTTACTTGACGAGCTTATGTTTCTCTTTGAAATAAATTAAGCATGCGTTCGAATTTATTTACTAAAAGTAAAATATTGTTAGAATATCCAAAGCAAACAATAATCCGAAACAAAAGCATTAATATACTTTCGCGAAATAATATAAAATGCGCGACTCAATGTTATCTATTTCTAAACATTTTCTCAACCTTCGGCTAACGATATTATTCTGCGTACATTGTGTGTGTGTGTTTTGTGAAATTATTTTTATTATTCAATATTGCATTACAATGAGATATTAAAGTTATTTCACGTCTTGACAAAGGATTTTTCGTCTCGACATTAGTAGTTGACACGATGCCAAGTAAACATCACAGCAGCGCACAAAGCCATTGTGTCTCCAATCCATCATAAGTCATTAGCAATCTATCGAAGGCAGCATCATAGCTTTTTCGTCTTAATAATGTCAACTCGATCCTATTTATTGATTTGCAATGATTCATAGAATTAGAATGAATTTTCAATTATATTGTTAGAAATATGGAGAAAGAGATATTGCATAACGTGTATGATTGACACAGAAATTGCAATGAAACATTCAATGATAGTAATAATATCTTTTCTTTTTACAGGAAAAATATTCCTTTGATAAAATGTACTCGTAATGGTTGCGATACAATGATTATAATTAATAATATATAATAAACTTTCTATATATTTTTGTGCAGCTAACGATGGAATATGTCAAAGAAGACTACTACTGAAAAAACAATAGCAGCAGCAACAGTGTTGAAAATAAACAGAAACTCAGTTAAGTCAGATGCTGTCAGTCAAAAAGTTGAGTAGGAAAAGAAAAAAGATTTTGAAAAGCTACACGAGCCACTGGCAGTGAGCCTCGAAGGACGCAACTGGCTAATATCGTAATTAATATCTTTTCCGGGCAGCGCGAGGAAGTGACCTGGAAAGCGTGCATTATATTTGCGAAAATACAACAATGGATTGATTTTAATGAGTTTTTTTCTAAGTAATTAAATATAGGTTAAAATGCGTATTTAATAACAGATGTTGGATCTAATCTTAATAAAAAAAGATAAGGTCTGTAAAATTGAGACTCTTGAATTTGTTTACAACCGTATATAGACGATCTGCGATTTGCTACGACGTCAAATCTCAAAACATAAATAGCAATGCGTCACATGATAATGATTATTAAATGTCTTTCTCATTTATTTGAATTTCTTTACAAAGATTTTTTGATTTTTTCTATACACAATGAGATCGTTAAAAAATGTCAATCGTTAATAATGGATTATAACCTTTAAGGCATCTAAATATTAATGACCTTTCTTGTCAAAACTGACGTCTTCCACATAAAAAAAAAAAAAGAAAAAAAAAAAATAGTTCCTAAACATTTTCCCATCAACTTGAATTTCATTTAATCAGCTATACGACGTACTTTCAGTATTTAAAATACGCATCAGTTAGACCTCATTAGATAGTCGCAGTGAAAAGTTATCTTTTTGCATACTTCTTTTAGTAGAACAACTAAACCACACACGCCTACCATGCAACTATATACGACCCCAAAGAAAAACAAGCATAATAGAGGGAATTCGGGCCACGCACTCGAAAAGTGACAAATCGCGTGCTCGCATGACGACCGTGCCAAGTTCGAGAGAGACACACAAACGGTTCGCACGTGACCACTGCCATATATATATATATATCTACACATCCATCTCTCACCCGAGTATGCAATTATCGCTCACCTTTGTCCGGAGCATAATAGGCTTGTGAAATTATTCGAGTTTACTTTTACATTTGAGGTGAGAAAGTGAGGATAAGAAAGCTACGGTTGATCGTTTATTTCGAGTGATGATGAGGAAATTTGAGAATAAGTTTTTGATTTATTGGAGAGATGAGATTTATCTCATCTCTTGTGTATATCGAGTAAACAGAGGTGAGGTGAGTGTGCGACCTTGACGAGAACTTTAAATTTTTTCGAGAGATTCGGTGGCGATCTGATGTGTCAAAATAGGATTCTTTTGGGGTAAGAATAGAAACCTATTTTCGTGGTGTGTATTTAGAATGTGTGAATATGAACTGTCATTTTTTAACGTGGAAGATTCGGTTAGAATCATCGCAGGCATAAGTTTATTGGATAGCACGTATATGTTGTGATGTCTTTGTAATTATAACTTTGAAAGAAAAATTTATGAGACTGGTGACAGTATCATTAACTTCGAAACTTTGATGAGATAAGATTGAAAATAAATATGTATAAGTTTAAAAATATACTTAAAACTAAAATAAAGAGCTATTTTTAGTTAGAAACGTTCATAAACTCAAGATGAAATATATGTATATTTTACTCCCAAATCTTTATCATCCTGATCACACAAACCCAGATTTATAATCGCCAAAAAGGCTGAGAATCTCGGCTAATCAATTCAAGAAGCACATATAGATGGAGATACTGTACACGTAACTCGTCTTCTTTCTAATGCAAATGGATTACCGGAAAGAAAAAGTTCCATGAATCGATTATGTCGCCCTCGCCTCTCGTAGACGAGTATACGGATTTTCAATCGAACGTTCGCTTGATGAAATTAGTTGAGATGTAAATCAATAGGTATAATGGAAAATTTAGTGGAATACGTAAGTGGGTTTGATACGATTGCGGGAATAATGTGGTTGAAAGTGGTGTAGAAGAAAATAGAGGTACATGCAGAATGGGATTTATCGTCGTCTTTAATTTTAGCATTAAAGGGGAATTGTTAGATTTTTTTATAATTTCTTTTCAAGTATAAATTTGTGATTTTAAAATCACTTAAAATCGTCGCAAGTCCATAATTAATTTATGATAATTTTCTTTGATTAAAACACTAACATTTATCAAAAAAAAGTATCTCAAACGTCGCCAGACGTATGAGGTAATAGAATCTAGGCCACACGGCGCATTCGAAATCGGCTCTTCCGTGCGCGCTCTCTCTATCTAGAAAACAAAACTAACCGAACCGCATCAACATTCTCTTTCTCTCTCTTTCTCTCTGTCTGTTTCCGCAGGAGTATAGCAATTGCTAAAAGACGTTCAGCGCCTCTTCAGGCGACCTTCGAGACTTGAACCGCGTGTCTTGCAACGACGCGATCGGTATATAATACTTTACTGGTGTCTACGTTTTTTTTTGTATTATGAGTGACGGGAATTATTCGCTTTGATAAGATTCGTAAAGGTCAAGTTTGGATTCAAAAGTTTCGCGTGTAGTTTTGAAGTAATATGGTGGTAAGTCTAGATAGAAATGATGGCAGGTGAGTTCGAGAGTGGCTGCGAAATTGAGAATTTATTACGCATTTGAAATTCACTTTTTGTTTTGCATCAAATCAAGTTCATGATATTCTAGCGTAATGGAAAAACGTAGATGTTAACTTCTGAAATTGCACACGATTTTTGTAACTAATATCAATTTATTCTTTTTTTTTAGATTATCATATGAAACCAAAAATTTGGTAAACCTTGTACACGCATTTTGTTAAAACAAAGATTATAATCATAAATTAGATAACAAGAGAATTGACTATAGAAAATCTAAAAGATAATAATTTTTCAAATTGAAAAAAATCACCTGACATCTCCTCAACACACACACACACCATTATCGATCTTACGCTATACCGGTTTTACGCATAGCAAGTCTTATACTTCAAAGGGAAATTTGTTTTAAAAAATTGCGGAACGGTTGTGCTACGAAGCCATTAACATTTTCGCGAATAGATTTTATTTGGGACTTTTTTTCCACGCTGTGCTTGCTCAAGACTCTCCTGACGCAATGGTTCTCTGACGCATATACGGAGAGTCTCGCAGACGTGGCGGACAAACACAGAGTGAGGTTCGGTCGACCGATGAATTTTCCATTAATACAGATGTATTCTGTACATTATTCATTCGAATGTTAAAGAATATTAAAGGAATTGTTATAGAAAAAAGTACGAAGAAACATGTTAATTATACATATATAATGGGGTGACTGTTTTCGTTGTTTGCGTATCGGATTGCCGATTATAATATTGTGACGATTAATATTTTACTATAATTTTTATTATTTGGTAAGGTCAACAACATCCTAGTACCTGAAATTTATATTTGATATTTGCATGTAGAATTCGCTAAGAACACGGTAAGCAGGTGCCAGGGCAGGTGCGATTATAGTTGTGGTATTGAAAATTTGCATATGGTAATGACCAAACAAAAAGATATCCATCGATTTATCTATTTATCTATAGTCACCACTCGATCTATCTTTTTAATTATTACCAAGTACGAATTTTTATCTCGACTACTTGTAGTTTCTAGAACCCGTATGCCATATTATACACGTAATACTTTTTGTTTCGATCTACAATGTTCTCGTAATTGAATAATTGAGAGGTAATATGCAAAATATCATAAGATTGCCGCGTGAAAACTCCAAAGCCCAACATTTTCCGATCGCGTGATCGGCATCGAAACTTTTTAAATCTACTTTAATTTTGCTGCAGCTTTCTCTCGAAACAAAAAAACAGTCGACGGTTTACCAAAACATCCTTTCAATATGATAATCTATTCCTGTTTTCTTAGTCGATCTAAATTTCCGCAGCGATCGCGTTTTTGCGCCGTTTACGTAAATAACGTGACTATTGGCGACGAAACTGTTATAAAAAAAAAAAAACGCTGAGAATAATCGAAGGCCATTTTCGGCAATGCTCGTAAGTAATTTCTTTATTACTTAGCCATTATTAAACGTTCGCTGCCTGTTTATGTAAGAACCATGACAGCAGTAGTAACAGCAGCTGACAAAAGCGGTGCATTCATGTAAATTCTTAAAGTGCATAATCAAACGTTTCCATTGTTTACATCTACATAAATTTTTTTTCCATACGCACATATACAAACACACATGTTTATACTGCGTTTCTGCTCGAAATCATATACCTGATGATTCTGATACGATAATGAAATACGTTATATTTCATTTGAATATGTTTAAGTAGTTCCGCGGTTATTTTATAATGAGGAACGGAATCACCGAACGATACTGAAATTAAATACTGGCTGCTGCTGAGTTTGCTGTTTCAAGTGTGCATTGGAGACTTTGGAATCAAGTGCGAATGAACTTTTTTCAAGAAATGATAACTATTCGCGCATTTGCTTAGTGATTCATGTCGAGTGATATGTAACGTTTTTGGTGATTTTTCAGTTACTAAGAATAATAAAATAATAAAACGATTCATATATATAAAAAAAGTTAAAAGAATATGAAAAATTAGTTCTTGTTCGAGAATATAAATATCATAGATTCAATCATCAGACGTATAAGAATGATTAAGAAACTATACATTTAATATAAAAATAAATTGTATACGATGATTAAATTTTGTAAGAAAAAAGACAAATTTTAAGAGAGATATAAAATATCGATTATTCGGATTGACAAATGTATATAGTATATCATGTTGCTAAAAATGGCTCAATTAAGATGAATTTGAAGATTAACCGAGATAATAGATAAAAACAAACAAAAAACAATCAGTTTTAGATATATCGAGGTTGCACTCGATCAAAAAATGGTCAAGGTGGCAGTAAAAACATTACCTTAACCTGTCTTTTATATCTGTTCAATTAAATCATAAGCAGATTCAAGCTAGTTTTGCAATTAAATAAAGCGGAATAACACTGATAGAGCATTTATAAGTAAAGGTTAAACATATAAAAATGCTAAATTCAATCAACAAGCTTTAATGATCCTTTTTGCTATATTCGATGTTTCTTGATTTTCCTCGCGCTTATTTTTTTTCTTGTTTATTCGTTCTGTTTTTCTCTAATACTTTCATTATCTTATTCGAACCAATCATAAACCAATTAAATATAGGAAGATGTATTATTATGTCTTAACAGTATGATCGATCACAATACTGCAAATATTCCATATAAAAAAGAAAAACAAAGAGCATCGTTCATTCATCAACAATCAAAAAAATCCCTCTACCTATACAACCATACACGTATACATTCGACCGCAAAGTCGCAATTTTATCAACTATATCATGTATATACTTGTGCCTATTACTCATACACTTTTAAACCGCGATGACAAACAGTACGCAGCGCGGCCACGTGGCTATACACAAGCTGCGTATAAATTTGGCAACGGCGCTATTGTGCAAAGCTCAGGGGTCATCGCTTCGCGTATAATATGTACGATTGAAAGCGTCAGGTGCAACAGTGAGTCGTCGTTTTATCGTATTTTGCGTCTCTATCTCGCGAGCGAGTGTGGAGAGATCCTTCGGTACATATACGACGCGAAAATAATTGCCAGAAGTGAGTTGTTTTCTTTTAACGAGAAGGAAAGAGCGCGCAAAAAGAATATTTTTATTGGCGTTGTGGTGGTTTTTGCGTGTTTTCGAACTGTTTTTTTGGATGCAACGTAGTGTGTGGCTGCTTGGAGATTTTAAGTCTCGTAAGAATTTAGGTGTCTGAATGAAGAGTTAATTTTGAAAGTATTTTTTTTGTTTGAATTAGTAGATTTTTTAATGTGTGATATTTCATTTATATTCATTTTTAAAGCGATTCCAGTAATAACACTAAGGAGAATTAATTACAATCAGTATACAAACACACAGCTCGGCGATTCGAATGTTGCAAAAAATAAAAGACGCTATCATGTAAGCTAAAATAAGGCGATTTATACGTCTGCACTTAACGACTCTAAGAAAAAAATGCCTACTAAATTTATATATATATACGTGCGTATTAAAAAAAAATTCACACTCTTTCCTCAACCGAAGTACATCGTAAACAATTTAAAAAGCACACTCAAACAACGATGCAACTTCAAAAAGATACACACTCGACGTGCGCATTATCGTACTTACGAAAACACGATACACTTGCATCATTAACGTTCCAGTATAACTTTTTAAACCCTTCCTTTGCATATATCCTCTCCCGAAATACACGCGACTTTGAGAAAAAAAAGCGCGCGAGATTTAAAATGAGAAAAAAGGAATATGTACGCGCGACTTGCTATTTTCGTCGTACGAATGATGCGTTTAAATTTCGTTTGTTGCTTTTCCCTCCCTCTAAAGATTCGTGCATTTATTTCGCGGAGAATCGAGGCCGACAAAAAATACATAGTGTGTGTGCAGTCGAGGGCGACGCACGCGTGAACGCGTATTTTTGATTCTACAAGACGCGGATTTTATTTGTCGTACGCGACACGAGGATGTTTCGAAATCTTGTTTGGGAGCAGAAAGAGATACGCTGTTAAGTGAATTTCGACGTGCGGGAAGAAAAAAGATGGGTTGTAGTGGGATTATTGTATTTTTGGAAATTTTTATAAGGATGTAAGTTATGAGCTGACAAAAACGGTTTTTTATTTGTGTCGATAATTTAGTTTTTTTTTTTAATTGTATAAAAGTATCGATAAACGAAGAAATTTTTTAAGATTGGAAATTTTTTTATAGTTAGTGGTAGGGTAAAGAATAAATATGAGAAGTATTGCTTTTCTTAACACTTTGTCATATAAAAACAAGTAATTTAAATTACTTAAAACTTAAATGAGTAAATTAATTCAATATTTCCAGCTCGCAATTTTTTAAAGAAGAGAAAACCTTGCAGCAATATATAAAAATTCATCGCGTGATCTTTTTTACTCTCGTCATTTTTTCAAACAAAAATACATATTTCTTACGGATACGATGCATTCTGTATACAACCCAAAGATCCCTATAATTTTTTTTTTCTACCTAATACTAATAGAACAATAAAATCACATCGATATATACAATAAACCGGAACATTACCAACCACCACGGCAATTAAACTCGCATTCATCACACTGAAATCCACGCCACACGCCGAAAGTCACTTGACCAACACCACCACCACCACCGCTGCTGCTTCCACGCGCAGCAAGCGAGACGCGCGCAAAATTCCCCCGATGCAATAATAACTCGCATGCGTGCGTCTGTGCACCATTCTCGTTTCGTTTCGTTAGCTGCGAGCGCGCTTCTTTCTCTCCTCCCTTTATATTTCCGCCCGCGTATATAAGTATCCGATTTCGCGCATCTCTTTTTCCGCCGGCCCGCCGTGTGCGTATAAAACTTGGTGCGTCGAAGAAATTTAACGAGGGGATAATTGATTAATTTGTACAAGTGGGAAGGGGTGGAAGTGTAAGAAGCAGGTACTGCAAATGATGTGAGGGGTTTTTGAATGACGGATCGGGTTTCCCGAGACAGAGGAATGAGAATGGAATTTTCATGCAATGGTGAAGGCGTTTTTGTAAACTACGCGAAATTTAACGCTGCAATTCTGGGAATGAGAAATGGTGCGTCAACTAAAGTGACGTTCTATATAACGAAACAATATGATTTAATTTAGCAAATGTCAGCGCGCGTTAAATTTATTACGTCTTTATAGAACCGAATTTGCGTATGAAGCACGGATTCCACGAACAGTTTCAGCGTTGAATGCAACTTTACTTTGAACTTCTACCGACTTCTTTTGTATGAGATAACAATCGAAGACATCGATGACTATAGTTGTAGTTACGTTGTACAAGATATACTTACAGAATTCAATTGTCATTACGCGATACATTGTCATACCTCAAAGTAAACAAAGCCAAACACGTACCATTCACATATAACCTATGATTTCACATACACGCTCGCACCTAAAATCCTAACCTCGAAATTAGCTTAAAAACAAATTTTGCGAGTTTGATTGAACGAGAAACGTAAGTAATTATTGCTGCATCACTCTGTTATATAGGTCTATCCTCATTGGAATAAACTTACAAGTCGCTTTTTAATACGGTGCGCATGCATATATATTGACGAGTGAGGGAGAAGGAGAGAGGAATAGACGCTCGTGACCTTGCGAGTGGAGCGCTAGGATCGACGTTGCTGGCTTGCTGTGACTTCATCATCATCATCGTGACACTATGAAAACCGGATAATGAGATTTTTTTTCCTCGCTCTATCTTTCTATAACTTTTTACGCTTATCTGTGGCAGTGAATCATTTGCGCGTGGATCGGTGTGTCGAGTGCCATAGTATGAATTGATATAGACGAATACGCGTGAGCTGAAGTTCAGCTTGAGTGGTATAGATAGATGTAATAGTTTTGACTTGCTTGAGTGCAGTGTGTATATTATGTTTTAGTATTATACAAATGAGCTTTTGTTGGAGCTTCCTGAGAAGTAACGATGATTTAAAAGAACGAGAAGTGTGATAAATCTATTAGTGATTGGTTGCTCAGATAAAGGCGCGAAATTAACGTTATTTTAAAGGTCAATGTCATGAAGAAAATAATAATGTCGTTTTTTAGTTGTAAAAATATTAATATATCCCGTAAATAACTTTTCGATACAGTATGCGTAAAATGCGATTTTACACATTCTATAATTTTTTAAAATCGCTTTTACGCCCCCTGTAT
>JAYJLV010030119.1:0-30043 GCA_036873485.1 Torymus texanus | reverse complement strand
AAATATTTAATTTTTGTTCATAAAATCACATTCCATTGTCAATATTTGACCATGTGATTATAATTTTCAGTACTTTCTGCTTCCATTTGATTAGCATGTTAACCAACGAAAATGGTTAATTTTCTATCAGGGAAATCTCATAGTTGAAAAATATTAAAACTAGTTAGTTTTATTTTATTACTAAAAATCAGAAAATTTTTTATCAGAATCCTTATGAGGAATTACATTTCAAAAATCTACTTTCACATCACAAATGCAATGTACAATTCCATGTTCCTGGGCATGATGTTCGAATGGCAATAGAAGGCGGTCTGAATGTTGACTTCATCTGCGAATTAGTTGTCGTTCAAGGCATTCACCTGAAGTCTCTTGTAAAACTAGCGAGGAATTATGGACCTTTCTGAAGGAGGATGAAGCAAAGACAGTTCGAGACTTCGAGAGGAAGGTGTACTATTTGAGGAATTTATTTTTTTGGAATACTGTTACTGCTGTTACGTTTAATATTTTGACGGCGCAGTTCATTAGGATACCATCCCCATATGTCAATGGAACAGCGATTAGAGTGCTGCCATTCAAGTGAATACAGACTCATTGTTTTCCTAGTACGTATGTATAGAATGCATTATAAATAGTTTTTACACTGATGACTTTCAGGTTTTACATGGACGTGCAAGATGATTTCTGGTATGTTGTTGTAACAATTTATCAGGGTATACTCTGTTTTACTGAAATAATGATAGTGACAGGAGTCGAAACGGTTGGTCCTTTTTTGATAATGATGGCATGTGGGTACCTGCGAGTCATTCAGTACAGGTTCATAGCCATGACAAACATTCCAAATGATAAAGGACTGAGTAAAAATTGTACAATTAATATGAAAACGTTGCCTGTTCACGAGATTCTGAATTGTGTTCAGTTTCACCAGAAGATTATGGAGTAAGTCAATTACTTTTGCATGACTTATAAAAGACGAAATATATGTCATTCAAAAGTAATGTTAGATCTTTGTTTTCGAAAGCACCTAACACCGACAAATTTTTCAACTAGATTTTGTCATGAGATTGAGCAGTTAACACGCAGCTTATTTATGGTCCAAGTGTCCTGTACAATTTATAACATGGCTCTTGTGGCAATAGTATTTCTCGAGGTAAATGTGCTTCAATTAAACGTAATATTATGCAAAAATTTAATGAAAATCTGATTTTGAGAGATGAAAAAGCATTCAAGTATTTAACAGTTTTACTATTGAATTTAGCACAATTTTTTACTTGTCAATGGATTCCTGAATACCTTTTAAATGATGTAAGTAAACAAATTTATACTACTTCGTTCAACTTTCGTTCAACTTAAGGTTAAGCTTTTACTTATCTTTCTGATATTTTTTTAAAAGAGTGAAGCAATTAGCAGTGCAGCTTATTCTGTTGCATTGACACATCCAATTTATGAACACGAAGCAAACAGAATGTTGTTCTTGTCGATAGTAAGGGCGGAGAAACCTGTACAGCTGACGGTTGGTGGATACATAAATTTGTCTTTAGAAACGTTTCAACGTGTATATATACAAATTTTAATTGAGAAACTTTTAGAGAGAATATATATTGTGCTTGACACCATACAATCTCTGTGCCATGAGCTGTATAGTTTAAAAGTACTTTTAAACTATACAGCTCATGATTTTGTACGAAGCACTTTATGCAATCTCTCTACTACTATCAGGAAAATGGAAAATGGTTATCAAAAGTGTTATTATTACTAATTCTCTTTTAAATTTGCAGCTGTGTATAAGCGTGTTTTCACTCTTCACAGTTCTTCGAAGTTTTTCTGAATAAAAAATGTAGCTGGATTTAAAATGTTGATAGCGTGTGTAGTTTTTAGGAGAATTTAAAATTTTGTAATAGTATTAGAAAATGATTCAAGAGAAATGGTTCAATTATTTTGATAGAAACAGTTTGTATTTATGTCAATGACAATTTTTTTTATGGAAAGTATAAATAACAATTGTACAATATTCATTTATTTATGTATGAGATGGAACAATAAAATTATTTTATCGTATTAGTGAATATCCTGAAAATTATTATACCGATGTTCGGTTTGGTATACCACTCAAAAACAGTAATCTGCAACATTAGGTTGAACGAAAAGTATATCATTATAGGAGCGGTACGTATTATTTGCACGTGAATAAATCTATAGAAAGTGCGATAACTGTATACCGCCATCAACGATTTCCAATACAATGAGATCTTATCTAGCATTTGGTGTATCATATGGATATGTATAATACTACAGAAGGATTCATCAAAGCAAGTTGATCATACTTGGCGGATTAACTCTTGGTATCTTGAAGTAATTAAATGGTTCGTATAGACGGCTATTTAGTAATTTGAAGCTCTGGATGCAAGAATCGTGTCGATAAATTAATTTTCCATAAAAACGGTAAAAGATTAGTAAGTATAAACAAAAGTATTCTTAGTTTTCAAAAATACATTTTTAAACAATTAGATGACATATCGCCTTATCTGTTAACCTTCTGACAGCCAGCATGACGCCATATGGCCTCATTCCATGATCGGCCCATATATACTATTAATTTCGAGAAAGTTACACTTTTTCAGTAGGAAAAATGCCGGCTGTCAGAAGGTTTATGAAACTATATACAATATACTAACATTTTTTAAACATTTAAACATTTAAAAAAGACACCCATCTTGTATGAAAATTTGATGTGAAATTCTTTACTATATCTCATATATATATCACCTACAATTTCCTGAGATCGGATTTGGAATTTCCTACCAAAATACTGCTTAAGATTATAAAGAGATTATTATAAAGTATGAGGTTTCACGTGAGATCTCTCACATGTGATTTCAAAATGCAATGATCTTATATATTATTCTTATATATAAGAAATTATGTAATCTCACATAAGATTTCTGAAAACATTATTCACGAGGGAAGTTCAACAGAGTTTATCAAGTTACTGACGTGCAAGAATAATCGACACTTATGAAGATCCTTAGTTTGCAGTAATGGATTATTTCACAGTAAATATCTGGCAAAAAATTAGATCACGAAGATAACTTTTTTTTGAGGATACAAGAAGTTTCGTATACTTACTTTCATCACCTAAAATTGTGTAGCTAACAAGTGTGTAGGTTCGGTTATTTGAAATTTTATGGTTAAAACCGTGAAAAATCAACAAAATATTACTATTGATTAATATTTTTTATAGTAACCATAGGAAAGACTTAATTTTTTTGTCTCCCGTTTACTTTAAAAAAAATATAGTAGTTTTTTCGATACCATTTATCTTCGGGTAGTATTATTTCTTTTAAAGTATTAACAGCATACATTGTTAATTTAAAAATAGAAATGTGAATTACTATTGAGTTGAAAATTCATTCCTTCCAAAGTAAGAGCAGCTTTTTGGATCAGCTAACGAAACTGAACAGTGTGGCTTGGAGTCTCTTATTCGAGTGACGTTAATCGAGTCTATATTAGAATCTAACTCAATGCGCAGTCGCGAAACTTTTCTCCATCAACAGCAATACACATTGTCTCGATGAAAAAGTAACTAACTCGCTGCAGATAGCAAGTATACGTGCTTCAATATATTCATATATTATTCAGCTATATATTATCATCCACAGCTCCATACAGCTAAATAGATATCGTCGATGCTTATAACTCTCGTAAGCACGACGAACTCGTTTTCTGCGCGCGCGAAGCGAAAAAATATGATTACGGTACGAGCAATTTAATATGCATAGACACGCTTCTGAATCTTTAATAAGCCGGTTTATTCCAGGGGCTCTGGCGAGTTTCTGAAAGCAGACGGACCAGAGATTTGCATGGCTTGTCGAACTGATAACTTGGTACGTTTATTTTTTGCGATTTGAGGGTGTATGCAGATGGAGGAGATAGAGAAGTGGACATACGAAGATGTGTCAGTCGTGCATCTCTGTCTTTTCAGAGTCATCGGTATTCTTCCGATCAATGGTGACGTCGAATTCTCAAACTTCAGGTATAAACACAGTATTAGTTTTATAGTAAAGATAAATTGTTTAGAATGATAGAGGTAATTTTTCGCTATATAAGTTAGTATTCTAGTTAAATAAATTACTACTATATATATATATATATATATATATATATATATATATTTTTTCGAAGATACATGATTCCATCGTGACCAGATGGCGATTTTTTGTCTTACTCTAAGAGGACGTATGTCGTCTAAGTAAAGACAACAAAAAGTCGTCACCTGGTCACTTTGCATGTGTCTTTCAGTACGCAGAAAAAAAGTTGAGTAAAAAGTACAAAAAGTTTTGTAATGGTTACCATATTCACTTGTAAACCTACCACAAGTAGGTTTATTTACTTTGTTAATGTGATGAAAGGAATGGTCCCGCTGTCCACTACGTGTGTCAGAATAGAAAAACACCAATTTTTTGTTTTTGTTTTTGCCGACGTTTTGGGCATTTCACTATGCCCCTCTTCACAGGCTCTTTATTAATATTTAAAAATATATAAAAAATTACAAAAGGCACTATAAATACAATTCCAAATTAACACAAGAAAAAGAAAGGTATTTACGTTAAGTAGTAAACAAAAATTTGTTATATTACCATCCTAGTTTAAAATACATTTAATATTAAATTGTTAAGTATGAAGGTAGATTTTCATATAGTTTTCTATATCGACGGCTGAGAAGAACATCATGCCATCTCGGCCACGACGGTGAAGAAGATGCTAAAAATTTTGTAGTGGCGTTCCTGCGCACCCACGCGTGGACTGCGTCTATACATAGTCTGCGGTGATACTTTTCAATGTAGAAAAATTTAAACATATTTTTTATTAATTATCTTAACTTCTTTTATACCATTTTTATTTTTGTCTCAGCATTTTCTGTAGATTTTATCTCTCAATAAATAATAAAATTTAAGAAACTTCCTGCAACTGATATCTATAGAATAAGTAAAATAAAGTAAATAAAACATTGATATCTTAATAAATAATTGTAGACAGCGTTTGTATGTATACACACACACCCACAATTGCATTTGCATTACGACTCTTAAGAAATTTGAATTCCAATAATCCAAAAAATATCAAAGTATTAAAAATATTAAAAATATTTATTTATTTATTAATTTGTCCATTATTTCAAATCCCAGCTATCCATTAATCTATAATCACCGTCAAAAATATCTTTAAATTCTTCTACATTAAAAACTATCACCGCAGACTATGCTTATAGTCATAGAGCGCGCGTGAGCGTGCAGGGACGCCACTACAAAATTTCAAGAAAAAAAATACGCCCCGAGATAGCATCTTCTTCATCGTCGTGGCGAGATGGCATAATGTTCCTTTCAGCCGTCGATATAATGTTACTATCAATTAAAAAGAATATTAAAAAATTTTTATTGAAACCATTTAGAAAGCTGTATGGAATTCATAAAGATTTTCTTATAAAGTTCAATATTACGCAAAAAGTTCATTCAACATTTTCAATTAAGATTGTTTATAAAAAATTGTAAATTGATACCATAAAGTTATGTATGATCCTTCTTAGGTTTAACTTTCTGTGTATGCTTTGTTGAACACTATAATAATTTTTGCAAAACTGCTTATAATTCCTATTAGACTGTTTTTTTCTAAATCCTGAAGGTATTGGAACCATGCGATGTCCTTAGACTGTGATTTCAGGGTATGCATTTGCATAAAATACAAACTGCGATGTTCAACAAATATGAGATCTCCAGTTTCGTCAAAAATTCGTGATCTTATTGTCATAATAAAAATTAAAAATGATCAAACTATTCATTTCCTTTTAAATAATATACGAATTAGACTTTAACTGTAGAATCCTATTGAGAAATCATCTTCCAAGCATCTACGGTCACATCATAATCCTGCTCTTCTACACCATGTACCTTGGCCATGGCATCCGTCTAGCACTAGAAGGTGGCTTAGACGTCGAGTACATCTGCGAGATAGTTGTTGTCCATGGAGTCTTTTTTCGTTATCTCATACTCTACCATCAGCGGAACCAGCTGTTATCTCTTGTTGAACTATGCGAAGAACTGTGGCTATATCTAGGGGCAGGCGAGGGTAAGACTGTTCGGAACTTCGAGAGAATAGTTTATTATCTACGCAATATCTTCCTGTTTAATGGTATGATTGCTGCGACGTTTTACATCGTAACAGGGCTATTTTCCAAAATGCCACCGGCTAATGTTAATGATACTGCGAAGAGAGTTCTGCCAATCAAGTGAGTATAGATCTCTTCGTCACTTCATTAGGAGATATAACTGTACGTAGTGTATTTTGTCTGATCAATGTATCCTTTTGAGGTTTTACGTGGATGTGCAGGATGATTTCTGGTACTTTACCGTGACGATAATACAGAGCATAGTTTGTTATAGTATTGCAGTAATACTAGTCGGAATAGAAACCGTTGGTCCATTTCTCATAATAATAGCGTGTGGTTACCTACGAGTAATTCAGTATAGGTTTTTAACCATGACGAATATTCCAAATGATAACGGCTTGATCGAAAAATATCCTATGTATACAGAAAGGTTGCCCGTTTTCCAAGTTTTGAGGTGTGTCAAGTTTCATCAAATGATCATGAAGTAAGTCGTACTAAGATATATGTGTAAAAGAGATAAGATTGATATCTCTCGATAGTATTGAATGATATTGCTAAATATCAAACAATTATTCAACCAGATTTTGCCACAAAATCGAGCAATTCACCTGCAGTTTATTCATGGTTCAAGTCGGATGTACAATTTACAACATATCCCTTCTTTGTATAAATCTTCTCGAGGTAAATATATAACAATTGGACGACAATATTTTGTAGAAATTGAACGAAAATTTGATTTGTATAATCTGATATAGATCAATCAAAATAAATTGAAGCATATATCCATCTTAATATTAAATATAGTTCAATTTTTCACTTGCCAATGGATTTCTGAATACCTCGTAAACGAAGTGAGTACATTAAATTATTTACTTTAATTTTAGCACAGGTACTATAGGCAAGGTAGTAAGAATCTTCGTCACGTTTTAATAAAAGAGCGAGGCGATATCTCGTGCAGCCTACACCGTAACATTGACACATCCGATTTACGAACGTGAGGCCAACAAAATGTTGCTTATGATAATACAAAGGGCGCAGAGGCCCGTGCAACTGACTGCGGGTGGAGTCATCAATTTGTCGCTGGAAACCTTCGAGCACGTATGTACAAGAATTTTTTTTATAAATCTTTCTACCAATTGAAAATTTGAACTAAAATAATGCTTATATAAGAAATATTTCATTTGATAATCTTATTTTTCATTTGCAGATGTGCATAAATGCATTTTCATTCTTTACAGTCCTTCGAAGTTTTTCTGATTAAAAGGTGTTATCTAAATATGTAAAAATAGAAACATAAATTGTAAATAACAGTATTAAAAAGTAAAATAAATTATTTAACTAGTACCCTCAAGAAAATTTTATTTTAGTGCAACTTTTTAGAAGTTTACTTCTGGTTAGTATAAATGGAGTGGAGAAGAAAATTGTAAATGAGATATATATATATATATATATACACACAATAGTTTCAGTTTTTATAAACAAGGTAAGATCACCTATTTCTGGTAAACTATATTATAAAGTGATTAGCCTTTAAATATTTTATAAATATAGGTAGTACTTTATTATCATAACAAAGAAATATCTTTTCCAAATAGGATAAGGATGATATGTATATTATTGAAAAATAAACGAAAATTATATACTAATCTATGATAGACATTGTAACAATACTTGTTGTTTCCCGCTCAGTTGCTACTATTCTGACGATCCATTCAGAACATCTGTATAGAAAACAATTTTGTCGTGAGAACTTTCTTGGCTCCATATCTGAAATCCGAATTCAAATCGACTAGATTTGGTGCATGGTATATTGATAATCATATATAAGCAGATGATTTATTCGGTTTTTATTAATGTTTTTTCTGGATAAACTTATCGCATTTTAGATCGCAAATAGAACGATAAATAATATTACCAACAGTTTGACAGCTAAGCACACTTTCTTTCTACGATTACTCCATGTGTTCAGTAAGGTGTTAAAATGGCTTTCTAACAAATTGATATTAACAAAGAGATACAGTTTTGGTCTCTAGGCTTAGGGGATTTGACCTAGACTTCCAAAATGACATTATTCCAACACACCAACCATACTCGAACGACTTTTCCTAATTAGAATTTTTATTCCGTGGTTTGCCTGTAGGTTTTCCCCGCCCCGCAGTCATAATCCTCGGTAAATATGGAATGGATCGTAAGATATAAATATATAAAGTTGGGGAAAAGTGAGGAATGTGTAAAGGAATAAAATTAATAAAGGGGTGGGAGGATTTACGCATTTTTGCACTTGATAAATAACGTTTATATTTTGGTTGCATGTAGTTTCAGAAATTATTGACAAATGAATCATTTAATCGCCTCAAATACCAGCATCTGTTTGTAAAATGTTCTATACTTTGACTTTTTTTAAATATATGTATGTTGTGGTCACTGTAAATCAGAAATTGTTAATGAAAAATGTTCTACGATTTTTCATTAAAAAATAATTTATTTTTGTTATTTATATTTGTGTTCTTTTTTTTTAATCAGAGAGAGATATCTTTTGAAGACAATTTTATCCGATGTCCCTTATGACATACTTAACACATAATATTTGACGTGGATATCACATAAGATATTATATTTAAAGTCAATTAATAAGTGACAACAGCATAACATTTGGCAAATTTTTTCTGTACTTCATGGATCTCAATTCGATAATCAAATGATGATGTGCAATCAACTTGCAGCTCTGAGATTTTGGGAAACTGTCCATATTTATCAAGGGATTTTGACTGATATTTGTTAATCACGAGAATGAAACGGTGAATCGATTGAAGACGACATCGAGACGTCAACGTTTATGAATAGCATTGGTTCAACATTGACAGAGAAAACTAACGTGTTGATACTTATTATAATGGCATGCTGCTACTTTATTGTATTACGAGATCAGGTGTTAATGATGACAAGTGTCGAAAGAAAATATGTCTAGGAAAAGTGTATATTTTATATCTGTGATAAAATCAGTAAAATAAGAATTATAATTATTTGTACAGATATTTCAGTTAGTTTTTTTTTAAATATATTGAAAATTTTGTGATTATCTTGTCTTTGGTTCAGATCATATAGTATAACGCGTATAATATCTCGTAGGATCTCACGGATGTAACAGATTAAAATAACCTAGATAAAAAATCCCGGTGAATTTACTAGCATGGACTCTGAATAGATAAAATTGGATTTGAAGTAGATTCCAGTCGATTTTCTAGTTTGATTTTCACTGGGATTCATATTCAGTCTCCAGTTTATGTGTATGTCAATTTAGATTGATTCCTACTTATTTTAGGTACAAGACATGGATTTCAAATGTGACAGTTCCATAAATTCACATCTCTATTTGAATGGATGAATCCAGAGAAAACTGAATGTTATTCTTCGTTATGTTAAGATAGCGAAAAAAATTGTGCAATTGACTGTTAGTAGATATATAAATTTATGGTTAGAAGCCATTAACGATTATTATTTTCGTTTACGTATAATATACGTTCAAAATCAGAGTTACTATAATAATAACAAAAATGATAAATATTACTAGTATGAGTCTTTGTCGGTGTCGTTTTTTCACATCTTTCGGAGTATGACTGAATAATCGAAGCATTGATGTGTAAAAAATGTATGTATTCATATGCACTTCTTTCACCTTTGTTAAAAAAAAGTTTTGATATCATATAGATATATATATATGGAAGGTTTCAGGTGAACCGATCCGCTCAAAAACTTAAAATCGCTGAAAATTTTTTTAATAATAGTTTATCCCATCAATATAAAAACCCTGCAACAGCTAAGCCATATATACATAAATAACGATGTGAGATTTTTTTGAAAAATGTGATTTTTGATAAATTTTGGTTGAACATCAACATATGACATTTTTTATCTCAGAAACTTGTAACTTTTTGTATAGTATGTTCTATGGGAAAAAGTTTACAAAGTATGCTGAAATGTATGAACTTTTGATCAAGAGAAGTAAATGGATCAGTATAACGAACAATATGACGGGAAATAGATATTATGGTACTAACATAACAATGTTAACACCACTTGATTTTATAGAGTGATAGAAATGTGTATAAAAATATATATTGTGAAGTTTCCTTTATATAAATTGAGCGATCGAGATTCGTTCGGTTTTCGAGTATTTTTTACGAGAATCTCGAGTCGATCGCGAAACAGAGGGCGCGCGTAGCGCGCCAAATAACACTAGTAGTGGAATAAATTAAGAGCACGAGTAACACAAGTTGCATAAGTCTGACACGGCTATGGAGGTATTTATATTCTTATTGTTAAAAAGAGCGAGTTCGAAATCGTGCCCGATTTTGATCTCGATTCAAGAGCTCACCCTATTCTACTCGATTTCTCCTCGATTTTCGTCGATTTTCGAGCACAATTTCGAGAAGTTTTTTGAGCTTTATTACAACACATTTTCGAGTTCATTTTTAGCGACTTTTCAAGATAGAGCTGAAAAAGTACCCGAAATCGGTATCAACAATTTCCCCGAAAATGTGCCTGAAATCGAGCGAATTAAAAGAGCTCGAAATCAGGCTTGAAATCATCAGGCTCGATTTCGAACTCGCTATATTTAACAAGAATGCTATATTATCAATATGTTGTATTATTAAAAGAAATATAACTTTTTTCAATATACTCTGCAAAAAATGAGTCATGGCTCATTTTGAATATCTTACTGTTACTTTTAATAGAAAAAAAAAACTAAAAAAAATTGTCCATGAAGCACTGCTGATATTGGTTCATAAAGCTGTACCAGATATTGACCAATCAGTTACTTGCAAATTAAGGTCTACAAAAATACAATTTTTTTCTAATTGCTAAATGCAATCTTTTTCCCATATAACATGCTATACAAAAAGTTTCAAGTTTCTGAGATAAAAAATGTCAAGTGTTGATGTTCAACCAAAATTTATCAAAAATCACATTTCTAAAAAAAAATTTACTTCTTTATTTATGCATATATGGCTTAGCTGTTGCAGGGTTTTTATATTGATGGGGTAAACTATTATTAAAAAATTTTCAGCGATTTTAAGTTTTTGAGCGGATTAGTTCACCTGAAACGTCCCATATACACACTATCATTCAATTTTAATCATCAGTAAAAATTTGAAAATATAATTATCACATATAACTTTTTCAAAGAGCATTTGTAGTTGGATATATATTATCGAAGGTAAGGAACCCAGCACCTTATTAAATATTAATAATCCAACTTATTTTCGTCGTTGAATTCGCTCGCACGTCGCACATAAACTTTTTCAACGCTTCTACAGCTTATATAGTTAGAATTATTATTTCCCGCTAAAACTTTATTATTTCCTCTCGCTATGACTATTATAATTTGTCTAGACATGGTAATACGATGTAAATCCGTGTTACTAAAATTATCGCACAATACATCGTATTTCCAACGTTTATAATTCGCATCACGCGTACATCGCGCAAGCCTTTTCCACTTGCTATAGCTTTAATTGGCAATATTATTCACTAGCAAAACTTTTATTTTTCCGCTTCGGTTATTTATATACCTATAAGCTCTACATCACCACAATACGATGTAAAGCCATCATTATTATTATTATAACTTGCTAAAATACGCGCGATTCACACTTCACATAAAAAAAACTTTCTTTATCTCGCATAAAAATATCTCGCACATCCATTCGTTGCAGATAAAAATATAACCATTTTTAATAATATATAATGATACCTTAAATTAATTTAGAGCTTTAATTAAATAGAAAAATACGAAAAATCAAACCCGCTGAGAATGGCGCGCTTCGTGAGTGCGCCGCCTACGTCCGGGCCGCGGAGCCGCGGCGAGAGCGTTTCACCACTTCCCGCCGTGTGCGAGTGCGCAGCTATAGCGTCGTTCGATAGGTCGGGCACATCCAGATAATCGTTGGCCCGGCTAGTCACAAGACCGCGCAGTAGCTGCAGCCGCCGCCGCCGCGCATTCGCGAAAGCTCGCGCCTAGCTGCAAGATGGCTTCGTACCAGCGGTGAGTGGATATCTAAGTCTCCTGGTGCACCGATTTCCGCGTGAATTCCGTCAACAAGAACGACAATGTCTGTTTCGAGAATCCGTGATTATAAGTGTCCGGGTCGGAAATTGTGGAGTTGTGGGAGGTCAGTGGTAGGATAGGGTAGCTGAGAGATGAATTTGAGGTTAGGGGTCGCGCGCGAGGTGTCTCTGTCTCTCTATTTATATCAACTATAATGGCGTGGAAAATTAATCGCTGCGGTTGTGTATCTACGTGCTGTATATATCTGTGTATACCGTGCGTTTGAAGCGGGAAGTGTTATTACCTTCGGTTTTGTTGCTCGTAGGTTAATCTGTGATTGTTCGAATAGATTTTGAAGTACAAAGTACACTGCGCATACAATGGAGAATCTTACGTTGATGACATTGTGTTGTTTTTCTTTTTTTTTCACTTAACGTTATCGGGCTTCTGAACTTTTGAATTTACCGCTTGCTCATCGATATCTCTAGCTGCCTCTCCGCCAATGACAGCCGGAGTTGGCCAAGAACATGTCCGCCTCGAATTCGATACTATCGGTATGGCCCTCGTATAAATGGACGGATCGCAAGTGGAAAAGCCAAGTAGATACACACTCTGCCCTCGTCTGACGTGTCACATATATATCTATATATATAATACACGTATAACTACTTGCCGTTGTCGTCGTCGTTGTAGCCGGCAACGATTTTCCGCTCAACTCCTGTTCCTGTTTCCCCCCGCGTCTGTTTCTGAAACATATAATATTTCGGTGCGCGCGCGTCGTCGTAGGAGGAAAATCACTTGTCGGTGATTTTTCATCGATCGCGCGGGGAAAAGCTTTGCGGCTCCGCGACGATAACCCGATATATATTTTGTGATGTAGAGTCTTTGATATCGTCATTTGCGATTGCTTGGTTTTTCCCAACTTCATTTGTTGCGCGAACAACGAAGTTTATTGTGAATAACGTAACCTGTGTGTCTACACTTAAACAAAATGTTCCCTTGCAGGCTAGGGATTGCTTTGCTCTTCATCGTCTACATGGCTGGAGCAGTACCCAGGGAAAATTTCAAGACATGCGAGCAGAGCAGCTTCTGCAGGTGAGCCAAATTGCTTGGTTTTCCTTATTATCCAATTGGTGGAAATTGTATTCAATTATTTAATATATTTGACTATAATTTTCATATAATTCATGCATTGCTTATTTATGTTTGAAAATATTTGATGCTCACATGAAACATAATTATAGAAATGATATCAACTTTTTCTCAAATCAAAACATTATGTCATGCTCGAATATGAGTGTTTTAGGATAGATAATAGGGGAGATAAAGTTTCATAATATAGCAAAGATTGACGCACTATCTTAGCTTCAACATAACATAGATATATTTCATCATTAGAGCAGCAAAATATTTTCTACAATATTCATCCATACATTAACTAGCTAATCACATAAACATCATTTTTTTTTTTATTCAAGGCGATGTCGCAAAGTAGAGCCTGGGAAAACCTCTTATGAACTTCTGCCTAACACAGTGGCTCACAATGAGTCAACACTATATATTGAACTCTATAATAAAGATACCGGAATTTATTACAAGGTTCAAGTTACAGCTTTGAAAGATAATTTATTTAGGCTGCATATTAATGAGAAGAGCCCAATTCATCCAAGATATGAAGTGGAATATATCTTGCAAAACCATCCACAACTTGCCAAGTTGGAGCTTGTTGAGAAAACAACAACTCATATCACTGTTGCAAATGGACCAAACAAAGTTATTCTATTTGTTAATCCTTTCAAGGTTGATGTTTATTCCGGGGATCATTTAGTTATTTCTACCAATGCTCGTGGGCTCATGAGATTTGAACATTTGAGAACTAAACCAGAACAGTAAGTCTTAAGATATTTCAAATAAAGATATTTTTCAAGTGTTTCTTAAAAAACTTTTTCTGCTTCGATTTTTGTAGAAAAGAACAGCCAGCTGATACTGAAGAAAAAGACAATGCAGAGAAAGCTGAGATTCCACCACCAGAATTTCCTGGTGATGGAGCAGAAGCCGATCCAGGTGCATGGGAAGAAAATTTCAAAAGTCACCATGATTCCAAACCTTTTGGACCTGAGGCTGTTGCAATGGACTTCAGCTTTCCTGGAGCTGAATTTGTTTATGGAATCCCAGAACATGCTGATAACTTTGCTTTAAGATCAACCAAGGGGTCAGAACCATACAGGCTCTATAATTTAGATGTGTTCGAATATGAGGTCAATGAGAGAATGGCACTTTATGGTGCTGTTCCAGTTCTTTACGCTCATGGGTAACTAAATATTTTCTTTTATTCTTCAACGATTTTCCCTGCATGATTTTATTATTATTTTTATTCATTTTAGAAAGGAAACATCTTCAGGGATTTTCTGGCACAATGCTGCTGAGACTTGGGTTGATGTTCTCTCCAATGCGGATAATAATGTTGTTGAAGCTATTGTTAATCTTGTTTCTGGATCTGGAAAGAAACCCCAAGTTGATGCCCATTTCATGTCTGAATCCGGTGTCATTGACGTTTTCTTCCTCCTTGGACCTGAACCAATGGATACCTTCAGGCAATATGCTACCCTTACTGGATCTGCAAATTTACCACCAGTGAGTATTATCTAAAGTCATGGATTTAAGTAGAAACGAATGACCGACAATTATACTTAATATGCAAAATTAAAAAATTTCTATTTACAGATTTTTTCATTGGCCTATCACCAATCTCGCTGGAATTATAATGACCAGGAAGACGTGCTGCAGATAGCTGATAACTTTGATAAATACGATTTGCCTTTGGATGTAATGTGGCTGGATATTGAGTACACTGATAGCAAGAAGTATTTCACCTGGGATAAGAGGAAGTTCCCCAATCCTTTAGAAATGGTAAAGAATTTGACAAGCAAAGGTCGCAAACTCGTTGTTATCATCGATCCCCATATCAAGCGTGATCCAGGCTACTTCCTGCACAACGATGCTACGAACAATGGATATTACGTAAAACATAGGGATGGAAAGGATTATGAGGGTTGGTGCTGGCCTGGATCATCGTCGTACCTTGACTTCTTCGATCCTAAGGTTTGTAAAAGTACATTTACTATTTTTCCTACGCCTGATCAAATAAAAATGAAAATCGCTCACTAAATATTCTATCTTTTATGATATTTTACATAGGTGAGAGAGTACTACATGGGCCTCTACGACCTGAACAAATTCGAGGGCACCACCAACGACGTGCACATTTGGAACGACATGAATGAGCCTTCCGTATTCAACGGACCCGAAGTAACAATGCCCAAGGACCTGATACATTACGGAGGCTGGGAGCATCGTGATGTCCACAACATCAATGGTTTTGTATACACGATGGCCACGTACGAGGCACTCTTCAAGCGTTCCGGTGGTACACTTCGGCCCTTCATCCTCTCGAGATCGTTCTTCGCCGGTTCACAGAGGTACGCGGCTGTCTGGACTGGCGACAACACCGCCGAGTGGGAGCACCTGAAGGTCTCGTACCCCATGTGCCTGTCGCTGTCTATTTCTGGAATTTCGTTCTGCGGTGCCGATGTTGGTGGATTCTTCAAGAACCCGGATTCTGAGCTCTTCGTCAGGTTAGTTACAGTTGTATATGACGCGAAAAAATAAATAAAAATAATCAACGTTGCTAATTTCCGAGTTTTTGTAACCTTTCAGATGGTACCAAGCTGGCGCTTGGCTGCCGTTCTTCCGTCAGCACTCACACATTGAGACCAAGCGTCGTGAGCCATGGACGTTCAACGATGAGGTGGTGAACATCGTGCGCGAGTCACTTCGACTTCGTTATTCCTACTTGCCATACTGGTACACTCTGTTCCGCGAACATGAGGTCAACGGCTCACCCGTACTTCGACCGATCTTAGCTCACTATCCCAAGGAATCCGATGCCTTCTCCATTGACGATGAGATGCTCATTGGCGACGCTATCTTAGTCAAGGGCGTGTTCCAGCCGTCCGTTACCGAAGTTTCTGTGTACTTCCCTGGCCAGGGCAAAATCGCTTGGTAAGAATCAAAGACATACCGCATATTTCTTAAAAATATCCACTCCTTCTAAGTGAGTCAACATACAAAAATTGTCTTCAGGTACGACATCGACACCATGCAGAAATACGGCGACATTAGCAAGCAGAGCATACCGGTGACGCTTCACCGCATCCCGGTATTCCAACGCGAGGGCACGATTGTGCCACGCAAGATGCGTATCAGGCGTAGCACCGTAGCGATGAAGAACGATCCCTACACGCTGGTCGTGATCGCTGATAACCAGGGTCAAGCTAAAGGTAACCTTTACATCGACGACGAGGCGAGCTTTGAGTACAGGCACGGCAAATATCTCTATCTGAGGCTCAAACTAGAGGGTAAGAAACTCACCTCGTCGCTGCTGCAGAAACTTGCAAATTACAATACCAAGAGCTGGCTTGAGCGCGTCGACATCGTCAACGCTCCGAAGGGTATTACCAAGGCTATCTTGCATTCCAAGGGTGAGTTGCAATCATTTTTTTTTGTTTTCTGTAGTCTTGTGTATTGGTTGGTGAATGTGATGGGAAATTAATGATTTTTGTTTACTTCCAGCTTTGGGTAAAGTTGATTTGGAGGCTAAATACAACCCTAACAATAACGTACTGACCGTTCGTAAGCCCGGTGTTAACATGGGCGAGGAATGGACCATCGAATTGATAGCCTAAGAGAAGGAGACTATTACATCATAAAGGACGGACTAAACAATGAAAATTCGGGGCAGAGGCGAGCAGGAAATTTAGGAAGTCTTTATATATATAATATAGCTGCATTGAAAAACGTTATGGCAATGATACACAACAGTCGTGCAACGTTTCTTCATCTGTGATCCAGTATAAAATATTGCGTCGTTAACGAATACTCGCAAAGTGTTGTATAGCGCCCTTTGTAGATATAAACGTAATTAAAATATTGCAAAAAAAAAAAAATAATATGAAGAAGAAAGAGTGTGACATTCAACGAACGCAGTTCGACCGAGTCTCCGGCGTATCAATTTGTACAAGTAGCACACACATACAGAAAAAAAGAAACAAGCAAACATACACACACACAAGCACAGTATAATCTACTTTTAATCTTACGTAGAATTGAGTTAGTTTACATTTTTATATGTCGGTGTACCACTACAAGTGTGCGTTAATAGTGTTTATTCCTAGAAGAATGCGTTATTGTTTTAATGATTTAAGCTGCGATTGAATTATTTTGATGTCTTTGCAATTGAGAAAAAAAAAGACAAATATGCAACTGTCGACCATGTCGAAAGCAATATTCGTTATTTATAGTGGGAATGGCAAAGACTAAATAAATAAAAAAAAATAAATAAATAAATATACGTTTTATGTTGTAACGAATAATCTTTTTTTAATTAAATAAACGAGTTAGGTATACCTGATTCAGCGTAGAAACCATTTCTTCACTAATACTTGCGTGAAGCTCTCGAACAAGACCCACAGTGGAATCGGTTTTTAGGCATTCATGCGCTTAGCACAATTATATACCTCAACAAATCCGACCCACAGATCAGGTGCATACGGGAGCTTCGAGTCATAAATCCCAAATTGCAAGCACGCCTTCCGTTACCGAAAATCCATACAAAACTTTTCTGAAAAAATTCTTTCGAAAATTGCTAGCCGAAAATCGATCCCTGAGTAATGTTCATTGTGAAACGTGATTCCTTATCTTTCAACCGATTTTTCATTGTTTTTCATCAAATCGCAACTATTTTATTTGCTTAACAATTAAAAATCATTATTTATGTTCTTATCTCGAATAAACAAACCACTTCCTATTTAAATCAAAGATTTTCTGATTTATCTTATAAAAAAACCGCTGCCAATTCATTCACACTTAACTTCCTCAAACTAATTTATCGATTCCTTTTATTAAATTGAAATTCAAAAAATAAATTTTTCACGAAAAAAATTGGAAATATTTTATGGAAAATATTAACTGGTAATGGTTTCATGGCATTCATTGCGATTCCATTTGTGATTTATTTTGTTGTGATTTTAATTCTTGTATAAGTGTTCACAATGAAAAACAATCGGTATGACGAAATACAGTTATCAACTTTTTTTTTTAAATTGTAGAGAATTTTATCAGCGTATACGGACATACACACACACACATCCATACGGATATTTTCTAAAAATAGTGTATTTCGATTCAAAATTTGCTAAATAACATTCCTAACACATTATCTCAGAAACTTTTTTTTACTATCACAAAGCTTCCTCTAGGAAGAAGCAAAAAAACGTTGATAAGCTCCATATAGATATTATACGATAACCGACACCAAACACCTGACTAACACTACAATTATTGTCAGTGCACATCCTGCAAGAACAGCGACCAAATGTCTTTGATACTAAAACTACTCGTCGTTGTGTCCCTCGGCGTCGCGATCAGCGACGCCGTAGACCGCAACATCTTCAAAACCTGTAACCAGAGCAGCTTCTGCAGGTACATATACCTATCAACAATCGTCTTACACATATACAACAAATTAAAAAAATCGCTCATCTCGAACGGCCACCAGACGCTGCCGCAAGTTACCGATCGGCGCGGGCGATTTCTACGTGCGCCCATGGAACATAACAATTGGGTCAGCCTGGGTAACTGCAGAGATACGTCATCGAAACACAACCACTCGATTCATTCTTCACCTACGTGCTCTGCGCAACAATACTTTCCGTCTGTTGATCGACGAGCGTGAACCGTTGAAAGAGAGGTACCACGTTGGTCGCGTACTCAATGGCGAGCCCAAAGCGGCTGATAATGTCAAGATCACGCAGGATCAGTTAAGGCTTCAGATTCAGATCAGAAGCGGGAAAAACAAAGCAATTTTGCATTTGGATCCGTTTAAGGTTGATTTATACGCGGATGAAAAGCTCGTCGTTGTGGCCAATGCTCAGGGCCTGATGAGGTTTGAGCATCTGAGACAGAGGTAAATAGAAGTTTTGGATGATAGTTATATAAATTAATGCTATTTTGTTTCATAAAGAATAAAGAATATCTAATAGAATTTTCAAAAATAGATTTATCATAATGTCGTAAACGCAGGTGAGTACGGTAAGACTTTTGCCATTTTGATAAACCCTGTAGCAGAAATGTCTTGTATACGAATAATCTCACTAATATCGCAAAAAAAATAAATTCACATAATTATATATATCGTACCGCTACACATACACCTTACCACTCAAGCTCATCGTACACACAGGAATTCAACAGCTAATAAACCAGGCGACGGCGCAGACGATGACCCTGACGCCTGGGAGGAGACCTTCCGTGGGCACCGTGACAGCAAGCCCTTGGGTCCGGAGGCAGTGGCACTGGACTTCGGGTTTCCTGGAGCGCGGCATGCCTACGGTATACCCGAACACGCCGATTCATTCGCCCTTAAGGATACCCGTGGTTCCGAGCCCTATCGACTCTATAATTTGGATGTATTCGAGCACGAGGTTGGCGAACGCATGGCGCTGTATGGCTCTGTGCCCGTCGTTTATGCCCATGGGTATGACAGTTGCGATATATATGATATAGTATAAAAGTTTATTTTTATGTATATGTATTACCTGTAGAAATGAAGTTTCGTTTGAGGTTTTTAAAAATTAGATTGTGTTCCATTATGTACGCTTAAAAATGTTATATTCAGCTGGTTTTGATATAGAAATAATATGAAGCTATAAATATGAATGTTAAAACTGTTAAAAAATGTTACAAACAGTTATTATAAGAATTAATAACATCCAAATTCCTGAAGTTTATAACATTTTTTAACAGTTTTTAACAATTTTAAAGTTTAAAAAAAGGGACCCAAAAATTTTTCAGCGTTTTCCTAAAATTATCTAGGATCCCGCACTAAAACCATTTCTCGACATTTCTCATATAATACGATTTTTTTATAGCCACAACTCGACCGCCGGTGTGTTCTGGTTGAACGCAGCTGAAACCTGGGTAGACATATCGTCGAACATTACGAGTAATACGATCAGCGAGGTAAACACGCACTTCATGTCCGAGTCTGGTATCATCGACGCGTTCATCTTCCTTGGACCCGAGCCCATGGACGTCTTCAGACAGTACACGAAACTCACTGGAACAGCTAATTTGCCACCCGTAAGATAAAGTATTATTTTAGACTGTGGGGGAATTTGTTATACGTTAGAGAGGGTAAGAAAAAAACGTAGGTACGCGTGCTTTTTGAGAAAAAGTAAGTTTCTGAAAAATGTCAGAGGTGAGAAGTTAGGTAATAAATAAACTGTTCATTAGGTATATTTTTACCCTCTAAAATCAATGTAAAAATACACATTTTTAAGTGCTTTAGACCATTTTCATTATAATTAATGTAGGATTTTCAGCAACATTATTTGTAGCAGAATAATCTCACTTGATGTCTCCAGAAAAAATCAGTTGCTGTTCAAACAAAATACCTACGATATTTACCTTATTAAATTTTACGCTCCAAAAACAACACAATACTATAATATAAAATAAAAAAAAAACCTTTAGATGTTCGCTCTTGGATACCATCAATCACGCTGGAACTACGACAACCAATCGGACGTATTGTCCGTATCTCAGGGCTTCGACATCCATGACATGCCGATGGACGTGATGTGGCTGGACATTGAACACACAGACGGCAAACGCTATTTCACCTGGAACCCACAGAACTTCTCCGATCCGACGACGATGGTACGTGGCCTCGTAGCCCGTGGACGTAAGCTCGTCGTCATCGTTGATCCCCATATTAGCCGTGATCCTAAATACTTTTTACACAGTAACGCGAGCAGCCTTAAGTATTATGTGAAAGCGAGGAATCGGAGCGATTACGTTGGTGAAAGCTGGCCTGGACAAGTGTCGTATCTCGATTTCCTCGATTTCGATGTGCAGGATTATTACGCTGGATTGTTTGATTTTAGGTAAAAAGGGGTATTATATTCCACGTTTCTTTTATAATTTTTAAAAATCATTGCTTTATAATATATTGTTTTTATTTTATGAAATTAAAAAATTAATTCGCGTCTAATGGAAAATTTTAAAACCACAATATGTTCTAAGATACATTTGTTTTTATCGTGTGTTTTGATATACTTATTTTTATAATTAATTTCTTAGATATACTTCATCCCGTAAAAAATTTAAAACTATATTGTTATCAGATAAGACAACGTACAAATGCACGTATCTGTGTATATAATAACAAAAGAAAAATTCGTATACGCATTTTTCATTGAATCACAGTAAACAGCTCGTTACAATAATTCTAGCAAGTACATCGGCACGAGTGCAGCGGTGCACATCTGGAACGACATGAACGAGCCAAGCTGCTTGAGCGGACCAGAGGTCACCCTACCGAAGGATCTAGTTCACTACAATAGTTGGGAACACCGCGACGTTCACAATATCTACGGGTTCCGAATGCACTCAGCAACGTACGACGGTTTGATGCGTCGTACGGGCGGTACCGAACGTCCGTTCATCCTTACGAGGTCGTTTTTCGCCGGTTCACAGAGGTACACGGCTGTCTGGACTGGTGACAATGCCGCTAAGTGGAAACATCTGAGGATTTCGTATGCTGAGTGTCTGAGCTTGGCGATCGCGGGGATATCGTTTTGTGGAGCTGATATCGGCGGGTATGCGGGTAATCCGACACCTGAGCTTTTTGTGAGGTGCGTATGCAAATATGTTGTTATGATGAGTAAAGAAAGAAGGTTTGTTTATGTGGGAGAGTTGGACTGTATTAAAAATAATTCATTTTAGAGGAAGTAATTGTTAAAATTTAGTGATTATTGACAATTTGCATATTCCTTGAATTTTTATTTATAATTATTGCATCATTTTTTAACGTTAAATCTACTAATATATCAACAAAATATATAGTAGACATTTACTAATTTCTCTTATAGTTAACGTATTTATTCCACTAGTAGAAAGAGTGGAGAATTCACTTGGTTTATCAGTGAGGAAGTAATTTACAACTAAAATAAGTTGATAATAAGCTAATGCTACTTACAGAACCAGTGAAAACTTGTATAATAATGAACCGAAAAAATTCTTCGCTTCTATGTATAGAAAGATAACAAAAATGTTTGTATTTTTTTCAAAGTGAAACCGAAAAACAATGAAAAATTTTCAACAAGTTATTATCAAAACTCATATAGATGGTACCAAGCAGGCGCTTGGTTACCCTTCTTCCGGGCCCATTCCGAGCTCACGACAAAACGTCGCGAACCCTGGTTATTCGGCGACGAGGTAGCATCCCGGGTACGTAGCGCCTTGAGACAACGTTACTCCTACTTGCCTTACTGGTACACGCTGTTCCGAGAACACGAGCTCGACGGCACGCCTGTCATTCGGCCTATATGGGCACACTATCCAAACGAAACGCAAGCGTTTACCATCGACGACGAACTGCTTGTTGGTGATGCCATTCTCGTGAAACCGGTGCTTGAACCTGGCGCGAAGAACGTATCTGTGTACTTCCCCGGTGAGGGTAGAGTACAGTGGTGGGATACGCACACAAGGGTGAGGATGAATAGCAATTTCTGTCTGTATATATGAACTGGATTTTAATGAGTTGTGTAATATCGTAGAAGACGTATGGTAACATGAGCCGAGTGACCGTGCCAGTGACAACGAATGAAATCCCGGTGTATCAGCGTGCCGGTTCGATTGTACCCAGGAAGATGACGAAGCGGCCGAGCACGCAGACGATGAGGTTCGACCCATACACTCTGTCTATCGTGTTGAATGCAAGCGGAGTTGCAGAAGGCAGACTGTACATTGACGACGAGACGAGCTTCGCGTACAGGAACGGTGAGTTTAATTTCCTGCAGCTGCGGTTTGCAAATCTAACGCTGAGCGCGAAACGAATCGACGGCTCACCAGGGTTCAAGACGAAGAATGTGCTCAAGCGGGTGGATATTGTCAATCTGGAGCGGAACGTCGGCCAGGCTGGTGTGATTACGCCATGTGAGTTGATTGTGTCGTAGGTTTGAATGTAAATAGTCGACTGCATGGGTTTAGTAATTAATAATGATTCGTTATTATTTTCAGATAAAATTAAAACAAACATAAAAGTGAGGTATAGTAAAGTGAAAAACGTTATGACGCTGGATAATTTAAATATCAATATAACTGATGACTGGACGATAAAATTAATCTAGTTGGATTAACATTTTGTTTGAGAGTAGTTTTCGTTCGGGAAACTACGATGATTTAAATGCGGAATGTATAAAAAATATAGAGTTCCGTAGGCAATATTTCTTTCATTCTTTCTCTCTGGATTACAAACTTGTGTAAAAGTGTTTTTTTCTCCTTTTTTTTCTTCTTCTTCGTTACTTTTATACTGAAAAAAGTATAGAAAGTATAGGCATTCACGTGTGCTCGGACGGCGCTTGCTTGTGTGCGAGGTACAAGAACCCGATAGACGAGAGCGCAGAGACGAGAAATATCACATCGAACCAGCGGTGATAAAAATTAAACTGCAGATCGCCCAGCACTTGCGTTATGATTATACGGTACTCGGCAGGCATGTTCATTCGCATTAGCAGCACTGACGATACAAAATACATTCCCTGCAATAGAAAATTCATTTTGTTGATTTTAATTTGCCCCTGAGTTGTGAAATTTTTTTCAATAATTAATTATCTCACCATTATCTGGGCAAGAATCAGCACGATAATATTTGAAGATTTACTGCTTGATAATGCATAGAAAAACTGAAATAAATAAGTTTATGAAATAAAGAATTTCTTTTAGTAGTTGAAGAAGAATTGAGAGCTTTTTTAACCTTTGTCAATGTAAGCAATAATCCTCTTATAGACGTCACAACAATACAGCCAACAAGATAAAACGATATATGTTGTGACCAAAAAGTCACATCAATGTTGAAGCCCACCCAGTGCACTGCTATCTCCATTCCTCTAGTAACAGGATCTTTCTTACCGACACGATCAAATACAATATTTATCGTGGACTAAAATAAAATTTGTAACAATTAATTTCTAATTATTTGATCAAGGTATAAAATAAATTTTACCAGCTTAAACTTACAATGAATATTTTCCACATACAATATATCGAAAAAAAGTAACCTAGGAAATTAAAATATTTTCCTTTCCATGTAGCAGCCCACTCTAAACGTTCTCTGGCATTTTGAATGTCATGTGCCTCTAAAAATAGCTGTCGAGACAATTCTTCTAAAGCCAAAACCTCTTGCTGCAACTGTTTTATATCTATAATAAAAAGAAAGTGTGAATCAAAGGTTTTTCTAAAATTATTTTCAAATCTTAAATATCTTACTTTCTCGATTTCCTTTTGTAACAGCTAAAGGTGTCAACATTCCCCACAACTTAGACCTAGAATCAACCTGTATAGATTGTGTCTGTCCTTTCTTGGCCAAAGCAATTCGTTTCTTTTTGGCCACAATCATATCCATTGTTTGGAGTAGTCGCCTTTCTATTGCTTGCGCATCAGCATAAGAAACTGGTCTCATAAAGTAAGCCATTGAGGAATAAGGATAATTTACAGCACCAAAGCCCGATAGAAGGGCCATCACAGTCACTCCTATAACTCCTATTCTACTAACTCCTTGCTCAATCGAAAGCAAACCCTTCTTAGGGCTTAAAATTGGAAAAGGGTCACCCAATTTCCAAAATAAATAAAGGTAGAAAAGGTAGACCAATACTGTTAAAGGCCTAATGACAGTCAGTCTTACTACAAATGAAAAAGAAGATAACATACAAATAAGGAATCACAATGATTTTTTTAAAATGGATAAAGATGTTAAATGTTACTTACCAAATCTAATATTGCTAATAATGAAATAGGCAATGTAAAATGGTATCAAAACTATTACCATGAATAGTAATGAATAAAGGCCTACGTTCCAATGAAAGTACCTAGAACTATATCAAAGCAATATTTATTTGACAGGTAAAAATTGAAGAAAAAACGTTTTATTATGATATTAGAAGTATTCTTTTTGAAAATGAATTAAATTTTGTCTTACCTAGTTTCTAATACACCAACAATTTCAAAAATGATCAGTTCAAACATGGTACAGGACAGTGAAAATGTTGTTGAGAATATGAGTTGCACAAGCCTGTGGTGCACCTCGTAATCTCGAAAAAGTTGTTTGACAAAGAATACCCATCCTCCCAAGAAGAAGAATATCTAAAATTCAAAGAAAAATAGATTATAAAACACTTTGAACTAAGTCTAAACAACTGATGTAATAATCTACAATATTTTCAACGATTTTTGCTATTTTACGTGATATTTTAAAAATTTGGTATAAAACTTAAAAAATCGTGGTAAATTTAGAATATTCTGGTAATTATTTCAAGCCAAAAAGTCAAATACTTTTCATAAATAACAACGAAAAAGAAAATAATACGTAGCCTTAACCTAATTCATAAAATTTCAGGTTGTAAGTACAAATCGTGAATAAAAAAAAATTATCATTTACTCACCTGGGTGACGAGGATGATGATTGTGTCTTCGATAAAACCCATTTTGCGGTTTTACATTTGCAAAATTCACGGCGACCACTCATGGCCCGGGGTCACGGCTTCGCAAACGACAACAACTATCGAAAACATCAGGATACTTGCGCATGCGCTAGCGCACTGCCAACAGCTTCTAAACAACCTAACCTGGTGCCAGATACTTCAGTAGAGGCTGTATATACGTCATTCATGCCTGCCATGCTATATCGTGACGTCGCGATACGTCACAGACATTTTTAAATGCACCCTTGGCGCGAAAATCAAACTGGTGTGTATTAACTTCTAACTTTTCGAGGTACAAATTGTTTTCAAAATATTGATTATTGTTAATGATTTTTTAGCTTTACAGTTAAACATTATAATCTAGAATTCGCATTAGGATAAAAATTTAAAAATGCCACGCTTAAAATTCCAAACTCCTCACCACATATAATTCATTCATTGGTCACAAAAAAAAGAAAATACAGCATCATTATATACTTTTACCTCTCTTTCTCTGTATATACCAACTAAAAAAAGAATTAATTGAAAGACAAACTCTCTCACGCGCTAATTAACCCTCTAACATCATTCTTATAATATCATGCACGCGTCTGTGTGTGCAACATTCCATGCGCATAGCAACTCATCACGCGCGCTGATACATACACACACACTTTGCTTGCTTTCCTTCAACTTTAGAAAAATATGCGCGGAATGCGCTAAACTCCTCCTTATGTATTATTAATTGTCTCCCTCCATATACCACACGCTGCAAGAGATCCTGCGCACGCCGGAAAGTAGGCCGTTAATCGCGCATAATAAGCGCGCGTGCACGCGGACACCTTTTCCCATGGCGTGTATATATATACAACGCTGCAGCATAGAAGCAAGAAAGAGAGAAAATCTCTCTCTCTCTCTCTCTCTCTCTCTCTCTCTCTCTCTCTCGGAGCATGCATTCCATGCGCTGCTGCTCGCATTATAATGGAAATTGCCGAGTGCGGCGCCCACTGTAATTCCATCCTCTCGCTTGTCTACGCCGTCTACGCGTGTATATACGTGTACATATGTATATATATATACACACACACACACACACACACTAACGTCACCATAGAAGATAGAATGCATGCATGCACTTGTACATGTATGTATATGTGGATAGAGAACCGGAGTAGAGTAGAGAATTTTTCTCACGCGGCGTATGCGAGGTACGCGTATGTACATATATATAATACGTATCTGTGGATATTACAGGTGAGAGGGTGGTAGAGAAGGCGCATATAGTATATGTGTGTAACTATATGATCGCGTAGCTCTGATTGCACGGTCTTTAATTCAGCGCGCGTGCACTCTACTATATACTACTCCGGTATTATGAATGAGGCTCCCCAAGGAGATATACACACACACACACACACACACACACACACTTAATTGCCGGTTTGCTCGGCTGCTCTCTCTCTCTCTCCCTATCTCTATCTCTCTCTCAAGTGTGGGATCAATTAAGTCTATTAATATATACTCCCACTACACGTACATAAAAAACAAAAAAATCTCAATCCTCGTTCTTTTAAATCTACAATCCTCGCACCTGTTTCAAAATAGTAGCTCCAAATCTTTTTCTCCATCGCCTCTTCTTCTTATTACATACACGTTCAGCAGCAACGAATATAATCCCCTCAGCTGCTGCACCTCTCGCGCAGGTATATACCACCTCCACCTTCTCTCTCCCTCTCTCTCTCTCTCTCTCTCTCTATATCCACGTTCTTTCGTCGCCGTAGCAGCAACAACAGCAGCAGCATCTCATTCTCCCCCTCTTCCGTGGTCCACACACACATACACACTATATACGCACAGCAATGCGTGATGCGTTATACAGGCACCTGTTGCCGCGCTCGCCTCTACCTACCTACCTGCGCGACTTCTCCTTCCGCGCGCGCGTCCCTCTCTCTCTCTCTCTCTCTCTTTCTCTCTTATAGCGTGTACATTATACACACTATATACGCACGCCGGAGCAGTGTCGGTACGAACGTCGTGCCGAGCGCGTCGTACGTCGAGTGCTGTGCTGCGGCAAGTGGTCGTGTGTGAGTGTGGGTGGTTGCATGTGTGTGTATTAAATATACACAGATATATCTACATATATATGTAAGTGTACGTACGTACGCGCGATGGCTGTGTTGTATATATAAAAAAAAAAAATATATATACATTTATATACATACTACCTGGCGCGCTGTTGCACCTGCGTCGCAATATGCGGCGCCATTTCGCGTAGTAAAGAGAGAAAGAGAGAGAGAGCGAGAGATCGGCTTTACTACTACTACTTCTACTACTACTACTACTAGTACTACTGCTGTTGCTGCACTGTGCGTATGTATATATATATATATAGATATAGATACATGATACATGTACATGTGCGGCCTGTTGAAGTGTTGTCGGACATCTTGTGCTGAGAAAGAGAGGCGCGAGTTTCGAGATGCCGCGGATGAGGCGAGATCGGCACCGTGCCGCTTCTTATAGTGTTTTGGAGCTGTCGTGAAAAATCACCACCTATACATACCGATTCCTACACGTCGTTGTTGTTGGTTTATATCACCGCAAGTGTCTTAATCAATCGCTGTGGACGTAAGAAAGAGTGAGAGTGCAAGGATTTCATCGAAGAGAAAAGGATAATAATAAGAGAGAGAGAGAGAGAGAGAGAGAGAGAGAGAGAGAGAGAGAGATGGAGGACGCGGAAGGTACGACATGTTATGGACCGGGCAGCGTGGCCGGCGCGGTGATCGGTACCTTCCTAGCGACTTGCATTCTCTTCGCACTCGCTGCATTGATGTACAGGCAGTGGCGACGTAACAAGGGTATGTAGCTATTATTATATCATTTGCTATTTTATATATATGTATATAGTAGTTGTCGCATGTATACGAATTATAATAGAGGCGCCGTGAATAGTGAACTTGATTTGATTGATCGTGCACGTATGTATGTTATAACGTCAGCGGTTCGGAATAACCGGTGACGATGGGATCTGTAACGATCGTTATATGAATATAATGACAGACAAACAACAACATGATGATGATGACGACAGGCAGACAGACGCTTATTATTGCAGCGCGCGTAACGAGCAGACGAAATCGGTTGCAGTATATTATGTACGTATACACATAAGTGTATGCGAAAGGTTTTCGAACTTCCGAATACCTGCTGCTGCTGTTGCTTTCTCTCACGTCTTCTTTTTATTTTTCGTCTTCTCGTTCTACGACTTGTATGTCTGTGTGTATATGGATATTACGTAATAAAAAGTCGAGTTTATGTATTCGGTATAAGACCGGTCGTGGGTATATAAGTGGATTCCTGCATGTGCGCGGGCGCTTGTCACACATAACCGATTGTATTGAGCATATTATATATAGCGACTGGCGAATTTTTTTTTTCGTCTCATAGGTATGTAGGTTAATGATTACGACTGTTTTTTTTATTATATGAGTGACGGTCGAAGTATGTTTGTTTAATGCACCGTAACGATGATTCGCGATCGTATACGCATATACGTTAATTAATTTTTCCTTTTCATCGCATACATATAGGTATTATAATGCTTTTATGGTATCGCGCGTATTATAGAGTTCACCGTCGGCACTGCAAACGACGATCGATAGCAGTTAATGTATATATAAATATTCGATCGACCTCGATTAACAGTGACCCGTAGGCTTCGTTAACTCCTTCAGTAATTGACGAAAAATTATCCAATTATACAAGTCGACAGCTGCAGTGTATATCCATTTAACACTTGTATATGGCGATCGGTATATACACAGCGCGTGGGTTCTTCTCGCGCTCTTATATGGCTTATCTATCGAAGATGTTTATCAGATTGTAACGTTATTAAAGCTCGCAAGAGAGCGTACTGAAAATAAACATCAATCGACTACTGGACATATATATATATATATATATATTGTATATTAATAATTATTCATTCGTCTCTCGCAATCATCGTTGTTGTAAGATATATAAATTACTGTAATAGAAGCTGTAGCACTGCGACAGAGCCCAAAACGGTACGATTATATGTATAGGTGTATTATATAAAAGCCGCGGGGCGGGAACATCCCGCGCATTATTGGGATTCCAAAGCGCGCGCCTATGGAATTCGGCTTTCTTTCGGAATTCCCATATATATATATATATACACACACACACACACACACACACACACACACACACACACACACACACACACACACA
>JAYJLV010030109.1:0-30049 GCA_036873485.1 Torymus texanus | reverse complement strand
AAGTATCTAGTTTTTGGCTATTACTGGAGAAACTAGCTATTTATTAGTCAATTAATGGAATCGATTTCTACCAGGGATAGTATATATATTTGTGGCTTCGAGGCATAGTAGTTTTCGATAGTTTGTGCGTCATGGGTGGAATAGAACAATTGGTTGTTCTATTCCACCCATGATGTATGACGTTGCATGCGATTTTGCGTTAACGAAATTTATGAGTACGATAATTAGTTTTTTTTTGTCATCAAAATGTATAGTGCGCTGTTGTACTTGTCGAGCACTTGATAGCAAGAGTGAATAGATTTCATGACGATATCAAAACTAATTACAATCTTTACAAGAAATAATTTATTTACCTACATCATATAGAACAGTATACCTATATGCAATCTTCAAATTATAAAGCTTTGTATAGTGAATTAATAATATGCGGGATACTTTTAGATTTTTTTAATGATTTTTCGTAGAAATATTTAGAATACTTTTTAAAGCGCATTATTAATTAATATCATTTTTCAATAAAGTTATTTTAAATTTTCAGAATTTAACAGTACCTCTTGAGACTGTTTTGACTATAATTAAAATATTTAATTATATGTTTTATAAATCCTAATAAGATCAATCGAGGGAATTTTGTAATCTTAAGTTGAAAATTTTTTGTATACTTTTGCAAACATGTTTAGAAAAAAACTGTTAAATAGGAAAAAACCCTAGATATGATATTTATTTAATATGAAACGAAATTGTAAAAAGAGAATTTTCAGTATAGTCCGCCGTGTTTTGTTAATTAATTGGACCAATTTAATCGAAAAAAAGTTTTTTCTCCGAGGTAAAAATCGACAAAAATATATCAATATACATTGAGATACAATCAATTTTCTACTAAAAAAACTCAATATATCTAAAATGAAATTATTATTTAGTCTCACTGAGTGCTAAATAAAAAACTAATTAACAGTTTACAATTAGATTAATTCTCTTACAAAAAATCAAAACTGTTTTGATGTAAATTTTGAAATAATTTGTAAGCGACATTTTTCACATTTCTTTATCTATATACTTCTGAGTATAATTCAACTTTTCCGTAAAGCAACGCTAAGGAAGTATGTATGGAAGTGAGATGACACCGAATCAGATCTACAGAACCTTTAACTTTCTTTTTGCACTACGTACGAGATAAATTCTCTGTTGGTCTTTGCCTTTTATTATAAAAATAAAATAATGTATAACTAACAAAATCTATAATTTCATATACTTAAACTCTTAACTTGCCAAAGAATCAATAACAAAAAACCAAAATCATTGACTCTACCACATAACTTAGCGAACTTCGCCGCACTTAATCCCACACGCAACAAATTTCTCTATATCTCAAAACTATAGTACCATAATCATTCGATCGCGCCAATAAGAAACCAGAAGCTTTACATCCAAATCTTTCCATATCCCTCACCTCATAATATCACTTTCTGCATTTTATGAAACTGTTAACAGGGCTCCACCTCTCGCTCATACCTATAACCATCTACGTCGGCGACTATCGCACGCGCACGTGTATCTATATATGTGTGTGTGTGTGTGTGTGTGATTATACATACCGTGTACACTATCTATACCCACGCGTGCGAGTACGATAAGAAAGTAGCCGGCGAGACGGACATTCGCACGCGCTCGCGCAGCCGTGATAAGCACGATGATTATATACCGTCTAGCTGCTGTCGCCGTACTCATCCGGATATATCTTCTTCCATACTTACGTGCGCATGCGCTTTTTCTAGAATTCTCTCTCTTTCACGTATATGTACGTGGGAAGAAAGAAAAAGAATTTTCGTCTTGAGAGTTAGGTATATGTGTCATCAATTGATTAATTGGCGAAAGATATGGTGTCGATGATTTAAGGCTTATCTCTCTAATCGTTTTTCGGGGTGCACGTAATTGAGTATGAATATTTCGTCAGAAACATTTTAGCGTGGAGCTTGCTGGGGTGCGTGGTTTATTCCCGATTATATATTTGTGCGTGTGATTATAATAGGGAAAAATAAAAGTCGAAAGGGTGAACATAAGAGATGTTTTCTTTTTTTTTTATTTTATATAATGAGACGAATGATATTTGCAAATTGTTTCATGGAGAATGAAGAAAGCGCGTGTATTTTTCATTACGCAACAAAACGCACCGTATTTGACATTTTCTATATCCTTCTCTCCTATATATCTTAATTAACATCAGGACACCTAGCAATTCAATTATAGAATATCGCGTGAGATATATTTTTAAATAAAACTGCATCAAATTGAGTCACTTATGTACTTCATAACATTCATATATATATATATTATATACCTATGCCAAAAAAAAAAAAAAAAAATAAATAAATAAATAAATAAATAGAACGAAAACTTTTCTCTCCGCGCCTTATATACAATATTTCACTCTACGCACACTCATATATATATATATAGACGATCAAACTATCTCGTTATTTACAAACTCAAACCGCATTGGCCGTCATCAATCCGCATATAAATTTATAAACAACATTCGTACAGCGCGAAATGCAAATATACCGATAAGATACAATCAGATTTCTTGCTTTTTATATATGTATATGCACCGACTAATTAGGACATCTCTCAGACGTCCTAGACAGTCTATACTTAAACAGACACACACACACACACACACAAGCATATGTAAACCCACGCGTATCATTTTTCTACGCGCGTACACCGCATAAGTATTATTATCTCGGTACGACGGGACGAGATTAGGCCAAAAATAAAACGTGCAGCTTATCGCGTCTCGTCTGTGCGCGGATTTTCACGGGACAGTGTGTATATGTACGTGTGCGTAAACATATATACATTTACTCATACGCTTATATATATATATATTTTTTTTTTTTATCGTCTGTGGTACCGTCGCTATATACCACGAGATGCGGAAAGGCGATAACGCGTAAGCGCGGAAGTCTTTTATCGTTGACGCTCGAGTGATATATATTTATAGTGCATGTACGACATGTACATAATGTTAAGCGTTTTTTTTTTGCTTTTCGACCGGAGAAATGAACAATTTCGATAGAGCTTATAAATATTTCGAAATATTTTATGCGAATGTAAAATTGGTACGCTCGTGAGCTGTTGTGTAAATTTTTCATCAATCTGTGATGGTTTATATTTAATTAATTCCATCCGAGCGAGTAACAAATGTATTTTATTTAGTAGTATCAGTTTGTTCCGCAGATGAATAATGTCTCACGTCGTCGTAGTCGTTGCTATGCTGACAAGTGCGCCGCACATTCGTGCATGTATTATATATACATGTATATATAATACGTTGGAATGTAAAGAATTCGCGTTCAGTGTGCATGTGTGTGTGTATATGTGTAGGTAAATTTTTTAATAAGAATAAACATAAACGAATGCGCGCGTGCAAGTAGAGTTCGGATTTTGAAAAAAAAAAGAAAAAAAAATGAATGGAATCTGCGGTAAAAATGATGGAAATTTATAGTTTGGGAAAAACGTTGCGAATAAATGTTATACTTTCAGACGTATGTTGTTGAACGTTATAAATCAAGTTTTGAAATTCACACAGGCTTGAATTTTTTTTCAATTCACAAATGTTTAAACTCTTTTGAGTTTTGGTCGTTTCAGTTATATACTTGAAAGAATAACAGTATATGTATATGCAAACATATCGGTGGCTTCCGGAATAACCGACTAAGTCTCCTTTTTTTGAAAATCAAGATAACCCCGGATTTTGTATCTTCAAATAGGCCTTTTTCATTTACCACTTCAGTAATAGCAAAAATATTGCCGTAAAGCTATAATTGACCCGAGACGTACCCAGATAAGTCCATTTTTTAAATTTTCTGCCCGGAATAACCGGATAAGTCCATCATTTTTTTTCGTTTATCGTAGTAATCAATTATTTTATCTATTCAAATTTAATGTGAATATGATTGCTAATATATATTTATTTGTGTATTTAAAAAATTCCTATACACTTTCAAATTATAAACATTTTAAAATTTTACAATATTAGTACAATACAAATACAATACAAATGGTCGTAAATTTAATATTGAAATGTCAGAAAAATAGAAATTTCTTGAATAAGTTAGAAGAATTCATTGAATAATTGCTAACTTTGTAATTTATTGACCCGTTTCATAAATAAATTAAAGAATACGCTCTAAAATAAAGGCGAACCGCACTATCAGATAAGTCCACAGTTCCCAGAATAACCAGATAAGTCCATATTTTTTAGAGTTTTTACTCGTTTTGAACGCATCAGAAAATGTATAATCTGTTCAAGATAGCATATAAATACGTGTTTTGAATATGTCAATTGACTAGTCAAGTATCGCGATTCATCTCGTTTCTCCCGAATTTACATATAAGTTTAAACATTAAAACCCGTTTTTTTTTTTTTGGAAACTCGATAAGTGGACTTATTCGGTTATTCCGGGAAGCCACAGGTATATATTATAACCACCTTTTGCTATTATACTTTTTAAATCAGAGATTGACTATATGTATGCACTCCATCACTTTTACAAATTGCCAAACCACTATATTTATACTAATTACGAGTTTTGTTTCCCTAATACAACATATATTTTCTTCAAATCCGATAGGCATCTGAAATTCTAGTAAACCACACTACACCTTCTCTACTATATGAAATTTCTCATCATCATCGAAAAAACCTCCATCGCACAATAACTTTACACACCCACGTCCTTAGCTTATCACTCTCATCCTCTATCATCCCGTTTCTCTCCCTCTTTTCTTGCTCAACTACCTCGTCCTCGTCGCGGTCACGTTCGAATCTCTTTCTCTCTCTCTCCTTCTTCTTCTTCTTCTCTCGGTCAGCGCCCCGTGCGACTCGATACACAAATATCTGCGACCGCCATGCTGAGTCAGGTCTGCTCGCGCCGTCGTTGCAGCGAGACCGGTATATAATATACCGTCGGCAGTCGCAGCAGCAGCAACACCGACGTGGCATCCGGCCGCCTTTTCTCGTGTTTACATCCAATTCCACGTATCCTTTCTGGAATTCGCTCTTATCGCGCTTTATATATATATATATATATATATATATATGTACGCGGCGAATCCGGTCTGGATTTTCAGACGGCGCGTGCATACGTGAATGCATGTGTGTGTGTGTATGTAAGTTTTCGGGAAGAAACGCTTTGACTGGTTGTATCAGGCTGGGATTTTTTGTTGTGTAAGATTAATTATAGTAATAGTTTTAGTGAAGGGTTAAGTTTAGTATGAGTTTGCGATTTGAACAATTGTTTTTATTTTCTTGCGAATGGTAAAATCATGTGGTAAATGCTACTGTATGTAGACAGTACAAAAATAATTTTAAATATAAAAATTAGTTTATTTTTGTAAAAAATGTTTAAAAATTATCTACTGTCATATCTCTCTATTTTAACAACTTATGTCTTTTTATACCCACCTTAATTGATAATTTTTTACGACAAAATAATATCCTTTTCATATGCGAGCTTTTAATTCTCGGAAATACGTGGATGGTGCCATCTGCATTTTGATGAAAAAAATTACCATTTCGGCGTGCTAAAATATCTTGTCACACAGACGATAATGAGTCGTATATTTTCTTTTTATCCCATAAACTTCATCCAAATAAAAAGCGACGCCAGGAGTATAAAAGCTGTTTGAGATAATAAAATAAAATAACATACACACCAACACCGAAATTTGCGAGTTCGTAAATTAGTCCAAGAATGTATTACAAAAGTAATAAAATATAGACCTATATGGATAAAAACCATCGTCATCGTTAGATTTCACTTCATACAGTATCCACCACTTCGAATTTTCTTTATAGAATAAAACCTACCCTATCCCCCTAAACTTCCATGAAAGGAAAAAAGAAATGTTCTCTGCTTCGTTTCACGAGGCCACTACGTGTGCCACATTCTCTCGTTTCCCTATACTCTCCAATTTCTAATATATACTGCTGTATGGTAGTCGTATAGGAATCCTTCGCACTGAATATCGAAGTATAGACGAGGGAGACAGAGAGAGAGCGAGAGAGAGAGAGAGAGAGAGAGAATGGCCCGCGTCGGTCCCACGGGACGGTTTACTTCCTTTTGAAGAGACGCTCGCACGCTCGCACACAAAGACTCGCAGAAAAATCTTCAAAAAGGTGTACACGAACGTGTGTACACACACACATACACATATATATCTCTCGAGTGTCGCATTATAGTGCGCGCACGTAAGATTTACAAGGCTCTCAATGGCTGATGTGGCAAGGGATGTGAAGTTTTTTTGGCAGAATTGCAGGTAAATGGATTTGGTATGTATGTGATGAGAATGAAGTATATATATATATAAGAAAATTAAGGAGAGGTTTTCCAATTTAAGCAAAGGGTGCGTTTTTCCAGAAATAATGATACAAGGGAAACATACATTGCATAACGTGAACTAATGAAAAATTTAGACTCATTTTTAATTTGTAGCACCTTCAAGACTCTATTACTTGCACAGATGTTAACTTCTATTTACCCAAGCTACCCCTTTAACACCAAAAACCATATCGCATCACCGATATTATTTCTGATATACCCATAAGATATGCGCAGCTATATGTATATACTTACATCCAGAGTTCGACATTATTAATAATACTAATTTTCAGAATATCGTTAATTTTTAGCTAAAAATTAGATATAAATCCTGGTAAAACCATCACGCTTTTAGTCAGAAATCTGGCTGAATTATGCTTAAGCTCTGGTAAAAGTGTTAACCAGAAATTAGCTATTTCTCTGATAAATTTACGGCTAAGAATAATCCCTTTTTACAAAATACAATTATATTATGTTACTACATACATTTAGCAGCATCCTTTCTTGCTACCATCCATATCCTTCTATAAAAAATCCTGTATGTCCTCGTCTACAAAAAAATACATCACATACTGAATCAGCGCCATGTTATAATTCTCCAAAAATCTTGAAAATTTTCTTTAAATACTGTAATCAGGGTGCGAAGCGTCATGTGTGGCTTTAGTTTTTATAATATATCAAACTCGCAAGGGTGTTCTTCAAAAAATCAATAACCTTACAAAACAAAACTTAACCGACTCTTAACTAAAAATTATAATTAATTTTTATAGCTAACGAATATTGCTATTAAAATGTTAAAAAAATTAACGATATTTTATCTATTAATATAGTTAACAAATTAGTTTATTTATAGTTAAGAAATATAGATAATTTATAGTAGCTTAAGCAGAAAATTTGGTTAAATTTCTACCAGGGACGTTTCGTTCATCAAAACTAGACGATTAAGCTTAATATTCGAAATTAATTTTGCGAATGAATAATGCCGAAATCTGCTTACATCGCGTACCTTCAGCTCGCAAAATAAAGCCATAAAATCAGCTTTGCACCCCCAATCAATCACCACCAATCTCTTCATTCAACTTCTCGCTGGCCTGTTATCCACGCCGCTACTCGTTCACTTTTCACGCGCATTTGTGTGTACGCGCCAGGCGCATATAAACATCTCACATTATATAAATCGAATAGGACGCGACGACAATAGAGTATCTGCTGAATGGCGATGCAGCCGCTGACGCTGACCCATGCACTTGTATGTGTGCAATACGAGAAAAATTTTTATATATCGGTGAGCGAGAGGCTAAAAATTATCTTTTTTTTTATATAGCAGTGAGTGGGTGGTACATGCTTGTGTTTGTGTATTTGTAGAAAAAGGCGAAGAATGTTTGTGGAGGATGCGGTGTGGCTGTGTATGTGGGATTGAATGAGATTTGAGCTTGCGTGAAGGTATTTGAATGTAGGAAAAATGGATTTTGACGATGATAGATGGTATTTGGAAAAGATATCAAAGTTATTTACATTTCGAAGATTAATTTAAGTGTCTAAGTTTGGAAATAATGCACATTATTTTTGTTTTATTTATCTTGATAACAATACCACCTCGTAGATCAGTATATATATTTATCAGTTTTCATTTATTTGCAATCTTTTAACCATGAACGACTCGATGTAACTAATGTAATCAATGCTGATAGCAACACATTTAATTTCTATAGCCGTAATCTTGTCAATTCAGCTCGCGTTAATAATGCTAATATTATAACGAACGTAATTTTAAAAAAGGTACATCCATAATCAGCGTGAGAACGCGCATGATTCTAGCGTAATATCCGTAAGCACTTTACAAGTAACATAGCAACGTATTAATTACTATATATGTACAGTTTTACACGCCCCATTTTCATTCATATTTATATACACTTTTATATGTATATCATACAGTAGGGATAGCGTGAAATTCAGCCTGAAAAAAATCCTCCTGTATAACTCGTCAGACACGCGCCACGTATTTTATATACGAATCTAAAGAAGCATAAGAAAAAAAGGAAGCTACGAACAAAGTGCGTGCATCGAAGAACAAACGAGGAAGACTCACATATTATACATAATCTCACGAGAAAAACGCAACAAACACGAGGAAGTTTGAGCAAGAGACGCAAAAACTGTATACGTCTGAACTATATAATATATGTATGCCTGCATGCATATGTGTGTACGCGTGTAAGCGGTTGAATTACTGGGATTCCAGAGCGACTTTGAAATTTATATAATTTGTCACTTGGTATATAAAAAGTTAAAAATCGCACGGATAAAGCTGCGTGCCGTAAGAGAAAGAGGGAAAATAACGCCGCTCCGCCCGATGACAAATGCGTCTGCGCATATATATATATAATATATGTGAACGGCGGTTAAATAAAAACTATTGTTGAGAGCATTGAATGACGCTTGGTGCGGAAAAAAATATTTGATATCAGGCCACGTCGATTCTGCCGTTACTGTGGCTTCGAGCGTTATGTGGAAATATCAATGAAATTAATCGCTTCCTTCGCTGAATCGCCGAGCGAGCAGAGTTCGCAGAACGCGAATCTTCGCGCTGCAATAATAATAATTACTCTTTGTATTGATTTGCTGGTATGATCTCTATGGATATCATATATATATATATAAAGACCTCTAACTGGGTTTTCCGGGATTTTTTACTGTATATATACGTTATTTCCGGGACGTCCCTGAACATTTTTTGGTATATCGGCGTTATTTCCGGGACTTTTCTATAGAGGACAAACTTTGAGAGTTCGGCCATAGAGAGTATATTATTTCTTTAGTTAAGCGTTCGAACTTTGGTTGAAGAGGGTTGAGATCCCAGAAATAACACATATATAGGATTGTCGAAATTTTCGATTAGCTGATATGTTTGTATTAAAGATAATGAACTTTAATTGGCAATTATGATATGTAGATAGTTTGAACTTTGATTTATATACTTTCTTTATCTGCCTTATTTAAAGCGTTAATGTTATATATAAAATATCTTATCTTAAAACTTAATATGTAAATTTAATTCATTAATTCCAGGTCTATTACTTATATATACTTCTTTGTTTTTTTGCTTCCTCCTAGAGGAAGCTTTGTGATAGTAATTTTTTGAGTTGTTGTAAAAACATGTTATAATTGTTTTCCGAATTATTAGGAAACAAAATACATGGTTTTTGAAAAATGTCTGTATGGATGCACGTGTGCGCGTGTATACGTCTGGATTTCAGCTTCTACTCGGTCGATTTTAACCGGACAGGTCCCATTTTTTCTCTTTTTTCTGTGTAATTGCGGATCAAAAATCCGTTTTACGATTGGGCCGATGCGTTTTTGTTTTATTAAAACTTTTCAATTTTCTCAAAATTTATTTTTGTTTTTTTTTATGATAGCATCGAGATATTTTATTCGGATGGATAGCATTCGAAAGAGAATTGAAATACCTATATTTTCTAAAAAAATATATTTTCCAGTTATCATCACGGTTCTTGAATTTCAATGAACTATATACTGCTTTCACTCTATTACTAAAGTTTTTTCATATTTAACATCCGAGATCATATCACAAAAGGATCGTGACACTTAAGTAATATACTCCTCTAGTACGTAATAGGACACGTCCAAATGAATAACTAATTATTTTTTTCTAGTAATTTGTATTATTAAAAAATTACTGCAATTGTCAATTGACTTTTCTCGTCATTGCTGCCTGTATGATCGTTTTTCCCACAGTCTTACAGCGAGTTTTCAATAATTATAAAAACGAGATTTCAATCATTATAATTAACTAAAGGAATCAGCAAATTAAGTTTGAAGAAGTCACGGACCAATGAATTGACAGCGGTTTTTTTGTATATAGTAGTATTTCATTTTCTAATGTTTTATGAATGGATAGAATTTTATCAAGATTTTCGAAAAAAAAAACAATTGCCGACTGGTAGTCATAATACATTATTCAAACGTACATTTTATCAGCAAAATTATCAACCGATGAATTATTAATTATTATTTATAAGAGAAACCGTTAAATATAACAACTCAGTTGTAACACACCGCCAATCGCACGATTTTTCATAAACGCCCCCTCATGCAACTACCAATATCCTTACATATATATCGGCACGCGTATGTATATAAACACATCCATCTCTCGTCGTCGCTTGATCAGCCTTGCTCGCAAACACCCAAACACTTCCTTCGATCCCCTCTCCTCCCTCTCTTCCCTCTCACTTTACCCTGATGCACCCACCACAAACTTGGCTCCCGGCGAACTTGTTTACGAACTCTCTCTCTCTCACTACATCTCCGCAGATGTGCAGAGAGAGAGAGAGACTCGTGAAATTTCTCTCTCTCTCTCTCTCTTTCGTATACTTACTCACCAAAACGAACCGCATGTCTTACTCGCACTCGCGTTCCTCTTATATTCGCGCACAAAATATATATTACTGTGCACAAAAGAAGGAAGACCTCGCGTACGCGAAAGCTTATATACGCACAAACGAGGAAGAGCGAGAGAGAGAGAGAGAGAGAGAGAGAGTGGAGAGTTCGTTAGCACTCGCGAACGCTTAGGCGTAATTTTATATACACACACACACACACGAACTCCACGCTATATACCTACTCGCACACGAGTATATGCTATTACTGGCTGTACGCACGCGCACGCGAATGCAAACCCTTCGCGTATAAATGGATCGTGAGCTCTTTGCGTACGCGTACATATATATATATGGTGTGTGTGTGTATATATATATATACACACACACACACACACACACACACGTAAGAGTACAACGCATACATGCGTATATAACCGCGTATATGCATATACGATGCATCGTCGTGACAATGGACAAACGAGCGAGCCACGAGCGAGATCCTTTGTGCGTTCGCGCGTGTGTGTGTGTGTATACGGTGCAGGATTAGCGCGTGCCTCGCACGCTAATGCGCGCGAGAGTTTGCATGTGGGCGCGTTGTGCGCTGAAGAGAGAGAGAGAGAGCGTGATGCCACTTCCTTTACGCGCGACCGTGGTGCATGCAGTGTGTAGGAGGAGGAGGAGGAGGAGGAGGAGAACAACGACGACAGCGATGACAATAATGTGGCGGTGGTGTGCGGTATGTGTCGACAACGGAGGGGATATATCTCTAGTGGCAATGTTAAGAATTTTTTTAAGAGAAAGTGAGAGAGTCGAGGGTGGGGGGTATGGATTGTGGTGGGTGTGTACGTAGTGTTCGGGAATTGCTTTGGTTTATTTTTTAAGTTTTTTTTTTTAGTTTGTTAAAGACGATATTCCGGTTTATTATGTTATTATTTGTTAGTTTTTATTTTTTTATTAATCCTTTCTATTCCTCAAATTATTCCGAACAGTGGACGACTGATACAATAATTTTGTAGAAATGTGTAATTGGTTCAAAAATCCTCTTAAGGGAATGGCCGGTAATGTATAAATTGCAGAATATGGTGGGACTGTGGAATATTGGTGTTTTTGGGTATTTGAGTGGATTTCGGTGATCTAATTTAATAATTAGTGGCTGACTAGAATATTTAATTAAAATCGAATACTGAATTTAGAATAAACAACGTGTCAAATGCAACCATTGATAAATATTAATTGAACTGTTCTCGCTAATCTATACACAAAAAAATCATCAACAAAAATCACCGTTCACATACATTATTTTTTTAATTCCTAGTACAAAATCATTAAGAATATGAAGATAAAAAACTCTGAAAATCAAGTATTTCACTTGTCATCACACATTTACGTATATTCACAGCATGTCAACGATATATTCGCTCTCTATACGATTCTTCTATCGCTCATCCCCCCCCCCAATAATAATATCGAAACAAAGGCCGGATTAGAGCAGGATAGCTGTCCACTTTCAAAATTAACACAAAAGCACTTTTAATATTAATTCTTGCCACACATACATACACGTACATGTGTGTGTGTAAGTTCCTTTTACTGTTATTTCTGTGACCTCAACCCCCTTCACCCAGAGTTTGAACGCTTGACTAAAGAAATAATACACCCCCTGTGGCCGGACTCTTAAAGTTTGACGTCTAGAAAAGTTCCGGGACGCCCCGGAAATAACGTATATATACAGTAAAAAATCCAGGAAAAACTAGTTAGAGGTCTTTATATATTAATGTCTGTGTGTTACCGACTCTCTTTTGTATGTCGATCACAATACGCCATGTACTCGTGATGTTTTCTCCAAAGGTCGTCGTCCGTTATACTCTTCCATGCACCCCCCCCCCATGTGCATCATCAGCCAAAAGTGCACGTGGTTCTCGTTGATGTGCGAAGGATGCATCACAAGAGAGAAAGAGAGGGAAGGGAAGGCGAGAAGATTAATGGTCTCCGAAGGACCTCGCTCGTTAGTGATGTGTATATATATGTATGTATATATATGTACCTATAGGAAGAGTAGGAATCGTTATACTAGCGGGTAATGTCGCAGAATATGGATGTTATCTGGTTGGTTTTTAATAGGGTGTATGTGTATGTGTGGTGAACGATTGTGATAACTGATGGGAAAGTGTAATTGAAGGTCACGGTGGATTGGATTTGTTTTTTTGTGACCGGGTCAAAAAGTCACAGAGGTATAGATGGTATAATTGAAAATGTAATGGAAATATAGAGCCATGTGTAACGTCATGAGGTTTTTTTAAAAATGGTATATGTATTGCATATATTGTATATTTTACGAAAAATATCGAAACCATAACAACATGTGACTGTAATACTTATCCGTACAATATAGCTCAGTACTTACATACATATTTTTCACATAGTGTGTGTGTGTGTATATATATATATATATATACACACACACACATTGGTATAAGCATACACATATATAATTTATTTATTTATTTATTTAGTAATCAAACGGGCTATAAAAGCCCTTTAGAAAAAAAAGAATACAATATAATACAAAAAAGTAATTAGTAAGAGACAACAACTAGCTGAGTGAGGTAAAACAATATGGGTGTCATAAAATGTTCTATGTTTATAACTGCGTTGCACTTATATGTGTGTGTCTGTATGTGTATATATAATTTGTTAATAAAAACCATTCACTTCCACTCAGTAAATTACATCTATATATTCAAACTGACTCAACATTATTTTTTACTCTCAGCATAAAACTATATATACTTTAACCAACGACTATAAGGAATCACCATATCTTCAATCAATTCAAACTCAATTCTGACAATTTTCCCCGCATATACCCATCCATTCAACTGCACTTCTCTCTAACACATATATATATATACACTCGCGCGACCCTGTGTGTTTATCCGAAGCATAAAACCCTATTTTTTATTATTCTCTCCACCCACACGTTTCTCTTTATACATCTCTCTTGGAATTCTTCTCGTCGCGCTACTTTAGTGAAAATCACATCGTAAAGAGTCGACACGACAATTAGATTCGTGTTTACGACGGTAGGCGCTTTTATGAAATAATCACCGCGCGGAGGCGAACGCGTTCATACGTTCGTTTCGCAATTCTTTCCTATATATCTCGTACGCAATGCGAATCTGAGAATTATTCTTAAGCTGCGTACGAATAGAGTGCACGCCGAGTTCGTGCACCGAAAACGGTGTCGATTTAATAAGGTCAAGAGACGAAGGGGAAAAAAAGAAAAGGATATATAATGATTAAGGAATATATATATATATATATATAGTCCACGAGAGTATATAGGTTAGATAGATGTGATGCGCTTTGGTTTGGTGGGCAATTCGCGGAACAGATTCTCGTTATGATGATGTGCGCTCGGCAAAGGAAGAAGCCGTCGACGACGATGATTATGATGATGCGATATACACATGCGCGCGCGCGTGTGTGTGCGTGTGTGTGTGCGTGTGTTTGTCATTGTTGCGAGACCGCGAAGAATGAGAAAATGTGGGATTTCTTGCTGGGTTGCAGAAATGATTTTTTGATTCTTTATTATCTGAATGTTTTAAGAAGTATAAAATTGCTATGTACTTGACGATAAAATGCTTTATTGTAATATATTTTAAAGTGTAATTGTGCTAATGATTACATACATACCGCCTGCATAATAATATATATACACACACACATACACATTTATCTGTAAATCGCATGATGTTTTTCGACCGAAATTCGGTAAAAACATGTATTTTGTTGCGCCGCGCGCAAAACACTTGAATTATCAGTGACGGTATGCGCGTTCGCACCTCGGGCCAAGCCAATCATCTCCGAAATCCGCAGAGCAAACAAGCATAAATCTTATCAGCTGCAGGAGCGATTCGAAATGAAAAATAAAAGTGAAGTGTGCACGAGAGAGAGAGCGAGAGCGAGAGAGAAAGAGAGAGAGAGCGTAGATACCTTGATATTGATTGACTTATTGGATTTCCTAATACAAGGTTTTATTTAGGTGTAAGCTTGTTAAATTTCTAATATGGATTTCTTAAACTGACTTAAAGTTTTTAGTTACAGAATAAAGGTTTTTTGTTACTTTAAAACTTTAAAATGTATATCTGTAAAATATTTTATTAAAAACCCCGAATTACTTATATATAATTCAAATAAGTAAAGAATTCATTAGATTAAGGTAATGAGACAATAGAAAGTCTGGAGAGGATCAGGAATGTATACATTTTCTATGGGATAAAGGAAAAAAGCCTTTAAGAAAAAAATGTCATAACACGGAAGATATCGACAGAAGGAATTAGATCGTAACATAGTAGAATTATTTTTATTTAGCTGGACAATAAAAATATCGAAGAAATTATTGAATACCAATGACAATGTTTTAATATTTAGGCAAAATATTGCATTTGTCCAACTTCAATGTTCAAATAGTTATTTAAATTGCATTTTTATTTAATGGAAAATCAAATAACTTTTAGAAAAAGAGTACATTCTTGAATTTTTTTTTAATGGTCCCGCTTGCTCGGGCTCACTTCGTGTCAACCGTTGCCTTTTGACTATCCGTGGTGCCATCTCTTCCTTTCATAAGGAACTTTATCCTTCGTTTAGTTTTGTTAGCATCTTACCATCCACAAATGCAACACGTCGGTAAGTATCGGACTACCGGTACACAAAATTATTTGAAAAATTATGTGAAAATACCTCTATCAAGAAAAATACGAATTTTTAACTCACACTTGCGGCATTTTTTTTCATTTATTTTTAATTTGATGAATTACTTTGTTGCAATACATTTTCGTTTATTCATTGACTTCTAAAATCTTTGTAAAAATATTGGCAATAGATATCGTCAGATATTTGGATAAATTTTATACTTAACTTTATTACCTATATTTGAAAAATTACAAATCTGAATTTTTTAAGATTTTATTTTTGCAAGAAGTGAATACAAAATTATTAGTATTTCTATAAAAAAAATATTTTACTCTAAAGATCGAATCGATATAATTCTTTGTGTATTAAATAGTTTTATGATTTTACCTCTGTTCAGTAAGTGTACATAGGTCTTTTTAATTAAAACAAATTTAATTTCTAATGCTGCAATGCTAAATCATAGTCGAAACCGAAAAAGCCTGAACATGATAGAGGAGTATTTTGTAATAAACTTGTAAAATTCAAATTAAAGATATATTTAAATAAATAAATAATTTGATGCAATTGGCAAAAAGATTTTTGCTACAATCCAATATTCAAAATCTTCATTACAACATAATGTTATTAATATTGGCGTAGGGGGCGAATAAAGAATCATTTATCGGATTAAAATCGGTTTTATTATTCGTAGCATATAATTATGTGAGTATATACAATGTATACATCTTGTAACAGAGGCTACTTTATGCCTGTTATTGTTATAAAAATATAAATAAATAAATATAAATATTATAAAAAAATATAAATAGATTCATATTAATAAGCAGATCTCAGTGGACGCGGAATGACGGCGACAATTTTTTCACCCCCGGTGTGTTGAAGCACAGCTGATTGTGCTCCCTATTCGCCGGAGCAAGGCAGGTTATCCATACCAAGGAGAAAGACAATCGAATGGTCCCTTATATTTCCGTACGTGAGCTGTCTTGTCACACGCAATCTTCCAGCGACATTAGCAGCGGATTCACGTACTCGAAGCCTTCGAATTCCGTCTGATCGATTCTATCTATCACTTGCCTATAGAAAGACAAAAGTTAACGACATTTCAGTTGAGTATTAAAGTTAGAGTATTAAATATTCAATTAAAATTCTATAATATTTAAATACTACGATGGTTATTAAAAAATTAACGTCTTATATCATTAATATACTGTATTTTGTAGTCTACCATTACGTTTGCTGCTATCTAGAAGAAGATAGACAAAAGGAACCAAACGAACTGTAAGTAAGCGAGTGTTCTTTCTCATTTGAATTCAACCAAACTGTGCGCGGGTAGAATAACTCGTCTGAAATCCGCCAATACACGCAAATGTGTCGTGGGTACGAGAGAAAAATTGAGAAGCAAGGGCCATCGTTTCGCAAATCGCAAGACCGCAGATATGCAAATCCCAATACGAAGCTGTTATAAAATAAGCTTATAGAACGAGAGGAGAAAAGATAACTTACTGATCGTCGGGCGTAAGGTGTACAGGTTCGTCCGTGAATTCAGGCGGGAAGTTGGCCAGATCCCAGTCCGACTCGAGCCGCGGTTTGTACGGCGGCGTGACCTGTTTCTGCTCCAGCTGCAATGCACACACACACTTGTATAATACGAAACTTTATATATATATATAAGTATACACACACAGACGGTGAAGTATAATTCGATTTGAAATGCTACCGGAGTGTACAAGCGGTGAGGTAGAAAATGGATAAATTAAGACGGAAGTGTATTTCAAGAATGCATGCGTTGACGTGTGTGATATTCAAATTGAATTTTCATCAAGTGAGAACACTTAGTTCTTTTAATTTTAACTCTATTAATTTATTAACTAATTTTAGATGAAGGAATTGGGTAGAAAGTTTTTATTTAATTACGACAGTTTCTACCCCCGCGAGCATAAAATCTATACTTATATCTGAAAAAATGATAACGAGAATCAACAACTCCTTACCGTCTCCCAATCTATGGCTTTAAAGAACGGATGTGTCATTATATCGACGAAGGCATTCGGGCTTGCGTGTTTACTACATCCCAGTCTGTCGTTCGGATCTTTGCACAAGAATCCTTTAAGCACAGACGCGGCTTTCACCGACAGCGACCTCGGTACACGAATGGTCTTCTGCAGGATCACTTGGAACAAGTAATCCTCGGTGTTCTGGTCAGGATTTTCAGAGGCGCCAGCAATGTCAAATGGACTGCGTCCGGCAAGCATCTCATAGAGGAGAACACCAAGTGCCCACCAGTCGACGGAGAAGCTGTAGTCCTCGCCGCGAAGAATCTCTGGAGCAATGTAGTTGGGCGTGCCGCAGAATGTAGCAGTGGTATCGCCCTCGCGGATGCCCTCCTTGCACATTCCGTAGTCCGTCAGTTTGACGTGGCCGTCGTGATCGAGGAGCACGTTGTCGAGCTTCAAGTCGCGGTAGATTATGCCTGAAGGGGAATTTAAAATAATTTCTTTTGTATATTTGATTGAACTATGTATTAGTTAACAATTTCTTGGACTAGAAATACTGATGATAAATTTACTTGCTATAAAGATATATAAAACTTCTGTAATTTTTTATTTAATTTTGAAATATCATCAAATTATTCGGTTTTTAAAATCTTCGCAGATAGGTCTCTTGACATTTTTATTGTTAACTAATTCTAAACGTTTATATTAGTTCAATATAATTTTAATTTTACAAAAATTCTAAATGTCAAGGATTCGTATAAAGTTTCATTTTATAACTATTTACTACGTAGCACCGATCCTGTTAACTAACAAGCGGAAAATGGATTTTGACGAGGCGTAAGTCAATTTCTGCTATCTAAAAATGAGGTCAAGTCTCATAATTTTGTTAAATTAGTTCTCTTTGAAAGGAAAAGCTAAAAATTAAGTTTTATTACGTTAAAAAATACAAACTTTTTAGTATATTACAAGCTATCAAAGATAGCGTAAAAAATAGCTACATATTTTCTTTATTTTCAAATGAATTCATACATCGTATATTTAACCATTTTCATACGTTAACTCTGATTTCTCGTAAGTTACTTCAGCTTTTCTTTTTTATTTTTAGAATTTTTTTTCCTCGTTTTCATATAATATGTACTTGCTAAGTAACAGCCAATAGAAGAAACATCATTTTTTAATGAAGTAGAGTACGTTTGAGATTAGATTCTCCATATCTTAAGAGTAAAGACCTATTTGACGGAATATTAGCACAATTTCATTTCTCAATAGCAGAAATCGATTTTCAAAGCCCCTTTAAAACGCGTTTCCCATTGCGATGCGCACTCTCCTTGTAAGTGAAATATTGACATTTTTAAGTTCGAAATACTCCATACAATTCATTCCTTAGGAATCTTTAAAAAATTTTACATATAATACAAGTACTTTCAAATGTTACACTTCCAATGTTTCACTTGTCAACTGTTGTATCAGTAGTATTAACGACATACAATGTATTACTAAACAAATTATAATTAAAAAACTTCAATGAAAACCTCCCTTTTACGTTAATTTGGTTACCTATACAGTCTAATCAACTTACCCTTTGTATGCAGAAAATTGAGCGCTAAGCTAATTTCGGCCGCGTAAAATCTCGCGTGCTCCTCTGGCAGTCTGCGTTGCCTCTGCATGTGAAACATGAGATCGCCTCCCCTCACGAACTCAATAACAAAAAATAGCCTCGAGGGCGTCTGGAAGCACGAGTGCAACCCTACCAGGAACGGATGATTTGACGCCGTTTCAAAAACGTGTTTCTCCGTTTGCACCCAGTCGATGTCCTCGTCGTCCGTTACCAAGGCCTTCTTGATGACCTTCATCGCATAAATCCGCTTCGTCGATTTAAGCTCAACCATGAGGACTTTCGCATATGAACCTCGACCAATGACGCGTACCAGTTCGAAATCATTAAGGCTGTACTGGTTTGAGCCGCTCGATGTACCGCCCATCTCGTCCAGGGCTAACTCCTCGCCTCTCGCATCGTTCATCGCACCTAAAAAATGAAAAATTCCAATGTTGTCTCAAATCCATTTAAATCGTTGAACATACAACTAAAACTAAGGCTATAGAATGAACAACATACGGTTATAGTAAGCGTGCGCTTCGAGTTCTTTAGCCCCGTCATCTCCGTGAGCTGTTGCTGCGGTCGGTGTGCACGAGCGTGATTTCTGCTCGTCGCCGTTACTCTCGCTCGCTACCGACTGCTCATGTTGCTGTTGTTGTTGTTGGACCGCGCAGGGCTTGCGGAGTACCTTGTGGCATTTCTTATGCACTAGGAGCTTACATTGGGTACACTTGAACCCCTGGCGGCCCAGACCCCAGATGCGGTCCTGGCAGTACGCGCAGAATGCTCGCTGTAACAAAGAGGGACGAGAGTTATATATAGACGAAGAAGAGTCATCCCTTGTGAGAAGAAGTTCAGCGAAGGTGAAGGAGAGAATGTAGTTTGGGATTTTTCGATGAGGCGGATAGAGGAGACTTAACTTAATCGGAAGTTTAGTCTTGACAGGTGGTTTGGGAGATGGAAAGATTTAGTATGGTTTGCGAGAATGGATTGGAATTGCAAAGGTTTTCGTCTTCACTGAATAACGTTGATGTTTGATTTTTGACAATTTCATTATTGGATCATTTTATAACGAAGAAATGGAATTTCCGTAACTCATTTGCTTCTAAAATTTCATAATTACCATACATATATATGTACTTTGTTTAATTTCGCATGCAAGCATTCCTTACCCTGTTGAACCGTTTAGCCTGGAAAATGTGTCCGTTCACCCGATACAACTTCCTCCACCTGCGCGCGCCACGTCTGTAGATACTCCCTTTCGATAGAACAGAAAAAAACCGCATATGAATAAAATCGCAACAAAAAAGAAACTGACGACGAGTGTAATTTATACTTACGGTCCTCGCCTTGACATGGTAGACCAGGCGCTGCTGGCACATTGGGAAATACTGTAACAGAAAAAAAGAAAACAATATTATAGTATTGCAAACCCTTTATACGAGCATATACGATGTATTTTCTATTAAAAAAAGTGTGGCCGAGAATTTCGCGAATATAATGCGATGTATAACAAGTACGCGTATAAGCGGCAGGGTAGTGCTGAATATTGCATGCGAAGTGAGCCAGTGTATATAGAGCGAAAGGATTTTCACACTCGATTTACCAGACGTTGAATTATTTCCTCGGGCTTGGTTTATTTAAGAGCGTAGCCCTTGAAGTATGTACGCGTGTGTTAAAAGCGAAATTGTGGTTATGGAAATGATAGTTTCAAAGGGTTGAGTTGATTGCAGAAGTGGGATGATGCACGGTTGTATATACAAAAGGGTGCAAAAATGACGGTGATGTGCAAGATTTTCTCGACTATGAATTTTTAATTGAATGCGAGAATTTATAATTCTTAAATTCCGTTACATAAGGTAAAAGTATTATAATGATTGGCCATCATAAGAGCTTAGAGTTAGAGATTATAAGAGTTAGACCTATAAAAACGCTATTGAATCTTAAATCACAATTATGTCATTGTAAAATTGTTATTAAAATGATCAGAAAAGATGAAAAGATGAATATTTTATTTGTATCAGTATAAATTTAATTAAATAGTAGCAAGTATCAATGCCCTAGACATTCGTTACTTACAATAACTTACACAATCTTTCTTCCTCTAAAATATGTGGTAAAATTGTAATAGTCAACTTACAGAAAAATATGTATTACTCGAATATATAGGGTGTTCGAAATTTTCCGGACCCCCTCCCGATTTTGGAACGAACTACCTCAAGAAAAAAAGGTGATCCCCTAGGTCAGTAGAATTCGACCAGGATTCGAAAAGGTCAAATTAAAGGTTACCATTGGAATCCTCGTCGAAAATTCTATCGACCTAGGGGGTGGGTCACCTTTTTTGTTTAGGTAGTTGATTCCAAAATCGGAAAAGGGTCCCGAACATTTCGAACAGCCCGTATAATAGCTAAGCTGTCTTTTCGTGTACACATGACCAATTTTTTTATCTGAAATTATCCAAACTGTTATATGAAAAGCCCAGTAATTAAAAATTTTAATTGAAAATATAACTTCTAAAATATATTATTAACTACATGAGGCCATTTATTTTTGAAGTTTATTAAGTGATATAGTAATAATCCACTTAGCAAAATCGAAAAGCAATATTTTGGTATACAAATATCTACCTTTCTCATCACTATAATCTTCCCACGATTCGACCATATCACGCGTGTGAAAACAATTACAACGGACTTGCGTGCATCTTCGCTGACTTATCGTAGTCATTATAACGATGCGCGAATCTGACCGACGCGCTCGCGCATTAAACAATCTTGGGAGAAAAGCTTGGGCAATGGGTTATCCTTCACTTTTATCGTTGCAAAGTACACGTCGGGACATTATTTTTATGGGCGAATTTATTCAGTGATGCTGTTCCTCGCGCTCTCTCGCTAAATCTGCGAACGTGAAAAATTATGTGCGCCGCAGTGCAGACGCAGGCATTTGATATCGACGGAAATCTCTATATATAACGGGGAGAGAGCAAAGTAAGTTTATTTTGTTCGCGATATGATTTTTCATCGCTGTTGATGCCTATTTTGTCTTGTTTTCTAGATAGCAGATGAATTATTACAATGAACAAAATTAATCATTAATTTGTTTTTCTATTATTATTATTATAACGTCTATAATTTGGATGAATACGCTGGTAAACAAACGATCGATTCCATCTTATTTATACTAAATTAAAAAATAAATCTAAGAAAAGTAAAACTACAGAAATAGAGTTTTTATTTGTTTTTTGCGTAATCAAAGAATGCTGCTCTTTTCAAATTATTTCAGTGATATTACTTTCGAGTTTGGCAATCGAATTGCACACAAAACCGGAAAAAAACTTAAATCAATATAAATACCAATATAGTAATCGTAAACTTAGTTTCTCTTGTTTTATTTTCTGTTTTTTTCTTATTTTTTAAATTTAGGTAGGACTCTTTTTTATCACATATAGTGCATTTTTTAACACTTTGATACAATTTCCCTTTTTGAAATAATATTAAATACCTGAATAACAGTGAGTAAATACTTCACCTGCGTTATAAAATATGTAAAAGAGCTATTTGCCCTATGTGTATTTCTCTAATTTGAGAGAAACAATGTTTAATGCTTTTCTGGTCAGAATAAAGTCAAAATTCAGACAAATCAATTAAATGAAAATCCTCAATGTATTTGCAAACTGAATGTTTATTAAGAGCACTAAGTCATACGAATTCAATGTTTCAATACATATAGAAAAAAAAATTATTAGATTAAATACTCTTTTATCTTAATTCAACATCTCAAAATCAAAAGAAAAAAAAAACAAATAATTGAGTAATAAATTTCACATTAATACGTTAGTCTATCAAACTAACTTCCTCGAATGCTCGAAGAATCCGGGGCTTATGCACAACGTACCGTGTATAGTAATCTCGGTGTCCTTCTCCAGTTCGTAGAGCCTTAATGCCTCGTCGAGCTCGTTCTGCGAGGCGAGACGGCATGGATCGCCCTCGTCGTCCACCCATTTCATGGTGAATGGATCCATTTCCGTACCCGTACGCCCTAAGCCGCATATCGTGTGCATCTCCTCGCGTAGCTTCTCCAAACTGATATCCGCGGTGATGTAAGTGATCTGCACCTCGCTGATGACAAAAGATATAAAATGTGTTAAATGATCAAATTTTTTGCTAAAACATGATAAAAAAAACAACAGTTTCTTTTAAGAAGTAAGAAATTCGAGTTAAGAAGTATTGAAAAGAAAATACAAGTATCCTTTAACGAAAAATTATAGTTCAACTTTACAGGTGTGCCAAATGCATGTCTCAACGCGATGATGCTCATATGCATCGAGTACGTGTCTACTTTTCTCCGTGTATATATGAAGATGGAGTAAAATAATAAAATAGGAATAAACTCAAAGCCTTGTAAATATACTTAAAATAAACAAATCGAAAGTGAAAACTCACCCATTGTAGACGATCTTGACACGGATGTCGTTGCTTTCCGTCGTGCTCTGGATCGGCATGATTACCAACGATTTATAATTAGATATACTTTTAATCTATTAAATTTCAACTGTTACATACGCAACCCTTCACTTGCACCAGCCAAATGCCAACTTTAATCTAAAACATAAAGTAAGACGAGGATTAGAGAAGATACCGGTACTCGAGGGAATTTGAAAAATCGTTTCGTGGTTGCGAACGCGCACCGATCCCGAATTCGATTGAATACTGCTCGTATTGTCTTTGTATATACAGCATTGGTTTTTGCAAACAAGGGATTTGCTCGCTTAGCTCCACTCCCGGCGCTCGAGAGGGTCAGGTTGGGAGGACAGCTACTCGTCGATTCGTTGAGACGATCTTCAAAAACACGCTGGCAACACGGAAATATCAGTAGAACACGTTCATTGATTTGGCAACATCGCGAAATTGCTGTTGACGAAATTATTTACGTATATTCGGATTACTAATATTGGGCCGATCAGTTTATTACATGATCCCATTACTAATATTGTAATGTTAAGTTTTATTACATTGGAGAGCAAAAAAATTGATGTGTATGGAGAAATTATTTTTTTTGCACTCTTTTTAAATAGGTTCTTTTAAACTATTTTTTTTATTCAGCTATGATGTAACTTAATATTGAACATTTGCCTATTAATTAAAAAAAAAGATTATCAAGCATAAAAATACAGTGAATTTTGTGATTCCAATTTTATAAAAAAAAGTTTATAATTTTTAACAATATTCAAGAAAAAATAAATAATTTATCTTTACTCTAATTTTTTACTATCTTTAAAAATTTGTTGTTAAATAATACACTTAAAAAATATTGTTGCTTTAAAAAATCAAACCTTACAAATTGTTAGTCGATAAATATCAAGGAACGAGGTAATTTTCCGATGTCAAGTATGCTCTTACGAAAATGCCTGTTGCTATAGGTTCACGCAGAGTATCCACTGGATAATTTTAACGAATCTTTGCATTTTCCCTACTTCAACCAGCACTCCCAGAAATTAGGTTTTGCTATAGCAGGGGTCGAAGGCGAGACACTGACTTGGGGTCGTAGAGAAACTGTCGGAAAAGAGGAAGCGGGAAAGAGACTGCAGTTATGTAAAATCTCTGGAAATTTTCGAGCCTTTCCTTCAGAATTTTTTTTTTTGATAAAGTGACAGTTACTTGGAGCCCAGGTCTTATACCTCCAATAGCAAAACCTACCTGCGAGTGCGGCTTGACGCTCACGGGGGAAAGCGCGAAGGCGCGTTCGAATTGTCTACTGATTATCTGGCATAGCCCTATACAAACGTAGCAGCTATTTTTCTGAAATCCGAGTTCAGCTTAAAGACGAAACGCAGATTTTCATGAGTCTTCGAGTTTTACAAGTCTACATTTGTTTCTTGATGGGGAGAAAATTGTTTGATGTTCTTTAATGGTTTTTGAGATTCTTTAATCCGAAAGAAGATTGAATCATAAAGTTGTGCGATTTGGTTTTTTAAAGTCACAATATTTTTTAAGTGTATTATTTGACAACAAATATTTAAAGATAGAAAAAAAAATTAGACCAAAAATAAGTTACCAAAAATCAAAGATAATTCAATATGAAATTTGGAAAAAGATAATGAAACTATAGAGAGCTAGAGTTTCCCCAGTCCTTTTTCAGAATTAGAAAATGTTAATTCGTTCAAAAGTTTAGTTCAAAAATAGTTCAAAGAGACAAAAGTTATATCCGTAGATGTTTATAGTATTTTCTGCTCAACTTCAAATTCATATAACTTTTGACGGAATCACAAAAAGTTTGATCAAGGGACACTTAACGTTAACAATATTTCTTTATTTTTTTAACATTTCGAAATATAACCCGTAAAATTTTATCAGGATTTGTACAGGGAGTGTATAGGGGAGACTGCTTACTCACGGATATCGTCTAAATCTGGTCAACAACTGTTTGCCATATCTGAGAAAATGTGACGGTATCGGTAAACATTAGTTAAAATATCATTTTATTAAGCAAGTTTTGCGCTCGTTATTTTAATTGGATGTGGGATTCACAAAGTTACAAATTCCTAAGTTCGTGAAAAGTAAAAGGGCCATCAACAAAACTGAGAAATCCTCCTTATATACTGGTATACTAAGGATCATTTTCTTGTTTTATTTCAATTTCAACCCGCAACATCAAAAGCTATGACTGAAATTACTATAATATATGGAGCCGGCACTAAACAGTACTTTCACTGTATAGAACAACACGCATTCCTGGCAACCTTCGTATTTGCAGTCCACAAAATTAATTAAGAACTATTTCAACCCGATCCTATACTCAAAACAATTTGCAGATTTAATCAAAATAAAATCTATACTACTACTGATATTAAAAGAGAACCTAAGATTTCAAATACTCGCGGGGCGGCTACCTTCCATATTACCAACCGTCGCTAATACTTTCAATACGTACTAGCGCCATCTCTCCTCACCGCACTGAACCTTCACGTCTTATCTTCACCTTCTTTACCATATTACCAACCTTACACGACTTGTTATCACACCGGTATGCCTCCACCTCTTCTCTCTCACTCACTCTCGCGATTCTAATAATAATTTCCCACCTAGACGCAAGGTGTGCGCTCGCGGCGCGTTCGACGAGCATGGCGACGACGACCACTACCACAATATTGCTCGGTGGCTGCACCAACGCTGACAACGACGAATATATATATACACACACATTTACACCTATATATATATATATATATATATATATATACACACACATATACCTATCACACTATCTCTCTCTCACTCGCGAGCGCGCGGACTTTCTAACCCCCCGCCCGGAAAACTGCCGTGTGCGTGTACCGTTCGAATTCCTTCGACCGTTCGTCCGCTTGTGCACAATATACTTTACTTACTTCGTATATACACTCATCGACAAGGCGAGGGTTTTACACATATATATATATATATATATATATATATACGTACAATTGAGTACGTGCCGAGATAGTAATATAATCGTTGTCGTTGTGCAGAGTATACACTCGTATAACGTGGTGCGGATGTTTGGCGGTATCTCTTGGTGGCTTCAGGCCCCACCGGTGCATCATCGTCGTCGCCGTAATACCAAGGTGCACATCTCGCTACTGGTAATGGCTCACTACTACTACTACTACTTGCTGTAACACCGCGCGATCGCGCAGAGAAAAAAAGACGTTCTCCACTGTATATGTATATGTGTGTATATATATATATATGCAGCAGCGTGTAGTGCAAAGTGGTTGTACGTGTGTACATGAATATATAAATATACCTACGGATAAGATATAGTGGATTAGTATATAATATATTATTGGCGAAAAAAGAAGGAGTAGGAGGTATAGTTAAACAAGAAATTGAGTAAGAGAAACACTGCTGCAAGTATATATTGTTAGCGTGCTGAGGAGAAGCGTGTAAGATTCGGTGGAGGCTTTTCCCGGAGGAGGAAGCGGACAGAAGAAGACACGAACGGGGCCCTTCCCCCGCCCGCAGACTGCTTTATGTCATTGTTCCACGAGCACGGTGAGTCAGACTCTGAGATATATACGTATATACCTATACACGTATACTAGCACCATCTCTCGTGGATCTTATTATATATATATATATATACACCTATATACACAGCCACATACACTCATAAAATCACAATTATCTTGCCAATATAGCCACACTTACAACAACACTTACTTCTTATACATAGACGCGCAATCTCTCGCACACAGAAACGTGTGTTGTACTTGTAGTATATCTCTATATATATATATACACGGGCAGACTATTGTAACCGTTTTCGTATATTAAACACACCGATGCACTCGCGCTTTCTCTCTCTCTCTCTCTCTCTCGCTCTCGCCCGCGCGCGGCCACAGCCACGTACGTATAATACCGACGAGAAGAGGAGAGCTGTATAATAGCGGCGGGGCAGCGACGGCGGCGGCGGCGGCGGCGGTCGGTGGTGGCGGCAACGGCGGCGGCTATACAGCGGCGGTAGTGGCGGCGGAGGCGACGACGACGGCTTAGCCGTAAACGAGGTTATTTGACATCAAAGGGGGGACAATTAGACGTTCTCGTGTGTATACGTGCGTATAACGCGCGGCGGTCCATCGTTTCTCTTTCTCTCTCTCTTTCTCTCTCTCTCTATCTATATATATATACATTGCTTTACTTCACTGTCGCTCGACTCCTCTTCTTTAGTCGTGTCCCGGGCGTTGGTACACGAGGAAGCACGTGCTATCCTATATACACAGTGTACCTATATATATATATATATAGCTTACCGCGCGCAAAAGAGTGGCGTGCGCTGTATCAGTCTGATGTTTTGGACGTGAGGCGCCGGCGCGCGAGTCTGCGCGGTACTTTACACAACTGCACGCGAAAAGGGCGGTTTTTTTCGAATTGTGATTTTTAGGGGTATATATATATAGGAATGAGAAGTGAATAGGTTTGGAGTGGAGTGTGTGTATATATAGAGCAATTTTGTAGATGACTGGTGCGTAATTTTATTTGCAATTTGGATTACAGCTCTGAAGTGAGTACGATAAAATTGGAGCGTGAATCACGGGCAAAGCGAGGTTGATTCTTTTTTTATATTTAGAAAACTTACGCGTGCGCGTGCTATAGCTGGTTTGGAATATATACGGAACTTTGACTTTGAAAATCGTGTACTTATATGTATGGATATATATTTAGTTAGTGTAATTTTGCAACTGACTGGGTGACTTGGTAGTTTTTGAGTCTGTTTTTTTTATTAATCATGCGGTTTGGAGGAACGCCGATTACGGGACAGTCATTTTATAAATGATATACACTTGTGGATTTTGTGTGTGTGTGTGTGTGTGTTTATATATAAAAGCTGTGCATCAATGTTTTTCAACCGGGAATTTTTTTAAGATATCAGGTCTCGTGCGAGCTCGTGCAAAGTGTTCTAGATTCGTAAATATGTACATCGAGGTTAATTTGAGGTTAAATTGAATTATATAGGGAAAAGGCGAAAGCGAAGTTTTATATAGCTTTATAGAACGAAGTAATCGAGTTATATCTTATAGTTGATGATGGGAAGGAATTTTGAAAAGCTTTCCATACCGGAGCAGTAAAATTTAATATTCGCATAGTTGAAAATTCGTTCGTATAGATTAAGAAAACTAGTAAATTTCTTAATGAAATCAGTTGAAAATTCACTAATCAATTATAGATTTTTAATCAAACCAAGATAAATTTTCTTCCCAGATACTATCAATTTCAGTTCTATATAGAGAAATATATTACTATTTTATACCGGCCGGGTGATTATATAGAAAAAAAACTCTCACCATATCAATTCATCGCAGGCTCATTATTGGATTATATGCGCTCGTACGTAAGTAAACGGTGCGCCATTCGCACGAAGAAATAAGTATCGCGCTTTGTTTACGTCGTTGATGCTCGTCACGAGAGAGTGAGGAGTGAGTCCTCTCTCACTCTCTCTCTTCATCCACGCGATGACGCACGCGGCTTATATGCGCAGTATACAGTGCATGCCGTGAGGGCGGACAGGATTCGTTCGTATTATATGAGATATATACACACACACACACACACGAGGCTCTCTGCAAAGCGTCGTCGAACGAAATATTCTATGCCGCGCGCTGTTATTCGAGCGTAAAATGGTGACAAATGGTGATACTTGTATATAGATCGTATATGTGGAATTCTATGGAAAGTTTCCCTTAAAATGGTTGAAAAAACGACGAAAAAAAAATTTGAAGTCACGCCTCTGAACTAATTATTTTCTTGTTCTATGGGTCATAGAGGATACGAGAAAAATTCCAAAGAAAACGGACTTGTGACAGTCTTTTATTGTCCAATCAATTTCTCTTATGGGAATTTAACATGGGGAAAAAATGAACGAATAGTGGTTACCAATCATCAACCAATATTAAGATCCCAAATATGCCAACGAATTTTCCACAACAAAGCATTTAAAGTATAGAAGAATAAACTTTTAATTTAAGCTAAAGATGGTTAAAATCCGAGAACTTCGTGCAAAATTACATGCAAAATTGGCATATTTGGGATCTTAATATTGATTGATGATTGATTGGTGATTACTTTTCGTGCATTTTTTCCCATATTTAATTCCTTAAGAAAAAATTGTTTTGACTATAAAAGAGTATCACGAGGCTGTTTTCTTTGGTTCAAAATTTTTTTCGTCTCTATGACCCATAGAATGAGAAAATAATTAGTTCAAAGGCGTGTCTAAAATTTTTTTTTCTTCGTTTTTTACGACCGTGGACAACCCATATAAAATCCCACGTCGATGTATCCCTCCAAACAATCCATCGACTATTCACGACAACGACGTCAAAGGTCCGTTCTATTACGCCGTGTGTGTGTGTGTGTGTGTGTGTGTGTGTGTGTGTGTGTGTGTATATATATATATACACACGCACACCCACACACACACACACACACACACGCTCAC
>JAYJLV010030099.1:0-30054 GCA_036873485.1 Torymus texanus | reverse complement strand
TACGAAGATTCCCACGGGAAATACATGTGTGTGTGTGTGTGTGTGTGTGTGTATATATATATATATATATATATATATATATATATTTCTCTACCGACGCATCCCGTGGGAGGACAAACCTGCGGTAGCGAGACAAGACTGTACGTGTACACGTGCTGTTGGTGAATTTGAAAACAGGAGCGATGAAGGTGTTGGAAAAAACGAGGCATGACCATAGCGCGCGCGCGTGCGTCGTGAGTTGTGTTGGTAAGAAAATGCGGAAGAGAATCGTTAGTGGCTTCGCAGAGTGGATTACGAAGTACAGCAGCTGGTGGGCAAAAATTTTTCTCGACAGTTTACTGAATTTTAGACTTACGAGAGTAAATGTAGGCGTGTTTATGTGTGAGTAATAACGTCAAAGCACGATAGTGTGATATAATTTGTACGATGTGAGTATATATATATATATATACATTTTTTGTGGGTATATGAGGCTTTTGAGAAGTCAGAATTGTATGATTTACATAGCGGAATGGTTTTGTAGTTTTGTTTGTAGTAATATATAGCTTATTATTGTGGTATTGTGATATTTCACTTTATATACAATAGTTTTGTATATACATATGCGCAACACATCATTAAAAAGTCAGATGACGTAGTTTCTAAAATTCTTAATTATTCGTTATAAGATTATAAGATTTTAGAGGACGTTTTCTTTTTCTGCATTCCATGGTAAGTAGTAATAGCCGAGATTAACCAGACGTTTCTGAACACATGATGGTACTTTTAAAACCCTAAGTACTTTTTTTTCAAACTACCTCTATAATAAATGCAATCTATAAATATTTTTATGCGTACTCTTATGGTAACAGCAGCCATTATGAGGTAACTCACGTCACCTTACTTGGTTGTATATAGGAATGCCGACGGTTCTCGGGAATATATCTACCTATAAAATTACAAATTTTTATTTTAAAACCGCGCATCCTTCGTACGAAATATATAATATTATACGAGGTTATGAATATAGAAAAAAAAGAAGAATACCTTTCACCGCGAGAGTCTTTTGTACTCTGCCAACTTACAAGGACGATTAATCTTCTTGTTAAAGTCTACCGGAAGTTAGTTAGGCGTGCTAAAAATTAAATTAAATCAGCCTTACTTTCAACATTTTGTTCGAATTTTCACGTCACTTACGCAAAAAAAACACAACAGAGCACTAATTTGCATTCTGAACGATCCATCAAAACACATTTGGGTGTGCCGAAAATCCGCCTCTTTGTGCCGACAAGCGAAAGAAACGATTTCGCTTCGACGACGTGGCCTCCAGAAAAACAAAAGATTTCATTTAAAAACTTTGTTTCTTTTAGTTACTATTTCACCCTATGTCTATATAATTGGTACCCCATTAGCATAACCGTTGTTTGCATAACTGCAACATGGGGACCCATTGAATATGCATAGGCATTTTTGCGGTCATCAAAAGGTGACCACTACTCAACATTTTTATCCTTACGTCGGTCCATAGTATATCTACCCGCGCGACTCTCTCCTATTTTCTGGAAAATTTTCCGCTGGCAACGCACTTCCGCGCTACGAGATCAGTTACGTCAGTGTATATAGCCGCGCGTACTTGTGATTAATCGAAATATGAGTAGCTGATGCAGCTGCGTTCCATGATTCTCACGAGAAAAAGTGGTATAATTTCTTTTTTTCTTAAACGCTACGTTTACTCTCTAATTATAATCTCATACGGTTTATCATCAAAATCACGGTAAACCATTATACCGTTTTTACGTAACATACTTCACTTGTATACATATATACAATCGTTCCTCCGATATTTCATCCTTCAAGCTGTCCGAAATGTATTTCTCACCCGAGTTCTATGCTGTCTTCTCGCGCTTTCTTACCACCTGCCGCGTCCCTGTCCTTTTAATGAACTTGACGGATCACGCGGTTTGAAATTTTTACACAAGACATAGCAAGAGAGAATAAAATTTCAATTGCGCCAAGCTGCGAGCGCTTGGTGCATCGGTTATATAACCAACGGGGGCGCGGGCCTCGCGAAATTGGAATCGTGATCGCGAGGTGTTTCTCCAATTCCAGCCGTGTCTAGCTTTATAAGTACAGGTCACAAGCTTTTTTTTTCGTTATTTTGCGAAACTATACCAGTCGCGAGAAGAATGAAGCAATACAACGTCACCTTCTCGACGTTCAATTTATATTTATCTATAAAGCTTCGCCCCCGCGAAGATGTAACCCGAATTTACATTTTTATCGCGATTATATATACCGAAGACATTCGAGAACAATGTATATATAATATTTCGTTCACGGGACATTGACGCGAATACGTTTCGAAAATGTGTAATGCACAGTTTATGCACTCGCGAGCTCGCGCGCTTGCGCCTGCGCAGAGAGAAGCAATTGAAATCGTGACCGCCCGGAGGCATCTCGATGTGATCGATTCTCAAGGCTGCCTTGCTTTTGCGAAATGCTGGTTCAAAGCTGTAAGAGCGATAATTAACGGTTAATTGGCCGGGCGTCATTTGAGCATTCAGTTTTGAGCTATAATTCAATGATGAGTAGTAATAGTAGTAGTAGTATGTGTATGAGTGCTATAGATAGTAATGTGCGATTCTTCGAAATGAAGATTTCCATTTATAATTTTATGCTTTCGATGCGCAGCTATGAAAACGTCAGCGTGAAATGCGATGATCGCTTGAACTCGGAAAATAAAAGTTGCGCGTATAGAGAAGCATGTTTCGAAATGAACATATGTTTAATTTATGCATGTAGAAGCGTATCTTGGAATGTTTATTATAGACTATTGAGAAGAATCTCTTACCGTGATAAAGGATATTTTATTCGTACACGAAAATGCTCAGATACATAAAATATAAATTCTAAAGACGCGTGAAAATTAATTCTTCTTGATATACTGAACATTCACGTTTATTGAAAAACGACTTGAATGGAATACGAGTGTTTTTGTTTGTGTTTGTGTGTGTGTGTTTTTTTTTGCCGAAATTTCACGCAACTAGAGAAAAATTAAACAAGAATTTTGTAATTTGAAATGGTTTAGTGCGCTACGCAAGTCACTTGAGACTCGTAAGTTTTAAGAATGCTGTACACCAGATGCCAATGACTCGTACAGATAATTAGTTTGTAAATGTTTGCAATTAAAGGAAGGTTCAAAAAACAATTTTTTTGCATCTTTCCAAGAATTGTCCTATTTTCGTCATACCCTTAACTTCGGTTGCTTTCCAAACGCCGGTATATCTTTAGCCACTATATATACGCGGCAAACGTTTGGTAAACGTGTTGTTGATAAATTATCGACGATTTTGAAATGCATTGCTATATGGAATTGTATAATTTTTGAAAAATATCTATTCCGTGAGAATTTTATACTCTGCTAATAAGATTTAAATGCAAAAATCCAATTCACGACATAATATCACACGAGAGGGAACGAAAGAATCGTAATTTTATGGTTTTATATATCGAGATAGTTAATAGGACGCATTAGTATTCGATAAATTAAAGTGAACCCGCATGACAAGCTGCTACGTTAAACGCGTATATACATATACGTCTATAAGAAATTTGAAATTTCAAAGTGACTTTATAAAAGCGCGTTGGGGCGGTGCACACTACCGATAGGTCATAAATTTCCTAAAAGGTGCATTTGTACGAACAATAAAACGCCCGAACCCTCTCATTTTACTTTCTACTACTTCATCAATCTTTCACGAGGCAGTGGCGATTGACTTTTTCAAATTCACCGTGCAAAAGCTTCCCCTTGAAAGATAGTAGCAATGGTCCCCACCTAAACGACAACACCCCACGCGTGTGTATATATAACTTCATTTCGCTTGCACAATTCGACTCGACAGTCGCATTATTATGCGTGTACGTGCCGACCTTACACACATACACATATATACACATTGCTTCGAACCGACAAGATCTCCTGCCGAATATTGTTATTCAAACGCACAATTGCCATAGCGCTGATTTATTATCACAAGCTGCGTGTGTGCGATCGTAAAAAGAAACAGCGAGCAGCAGCTGCTTACTGCTACTGGGCCAGATTCTTGTTTTCGATTTGAGTGGGTGGGCCCAATGTGTGTGTATATATGCATAAAACATGAACAACTGCTGCTGATGTCGGGCGGTGATGTTTTTTTTCCCCGCACGAATGAAATTGAGATGTTTCGGACGACTCTCGTGTGCGCGTGCGAGTGAACGTTGCTCTCTCTCTCTCTCTCTCTCTCTCTCCCCCTCTAGCGATCGGCCGTTCGATTGACCTGCTTCGCGAGCGAAATTCACAAGAGGCCGTGTGTGTGTGTATATATGTATATGTGTGTATATATGAAGCAATAGAGTATTCGCGCGCAAACCATAGAGAGGATGGAAATTTTCACGCGCGCGCGGGTGAATTTTTTAAATCTGCACGGTTTTCACAATATTTTTGCTAGCGCGATTGTATATACTTATGTAACTCGCGATGGGTGTTTATCAGATGCTGAAGAGAGCAAAAGATGCGAGGGGGTTTATACTACGACTTTTACTTTTAGTGTATATAGGGATATGGCGGGTACTTTTTCGATTTCTCCATCTGATTTTTGTTAGCCGGATGAGTCGACTTTGTCTATATATATATATATATATATATATATATATATATAAGCAGGCTGTATGCGCAATCCTATAAGGGGGAGTACAGCCTACCACAGGAATGTTTAGTTCGGGATCCACCAGAGCGTGAAATGTTTGCCCGGTGTGGATTACTACATCGTCGTCGGCGTTTTTTTTTTGCACGTCACTAAAATTACGTGTGCTTAATACGCGCTTACACAATAGTATATATAGCAAGGTGGGTGAGGTGATTATTTACATTTGCATGGATACCCAGAAGCAAAAGAGTGAATGGGATAGGAAGAACATCGGTGTAATAACATTTTATGCTAATCGTCGAAAAGAGTGCAAAATGGTTCTTTTTGTTCATATTCTAAGCATATATTTGTGAGCTTAAAATCCAATAGGAACATTTGTTATATGAGAGGTGAAAAAAGTTTTGTTAGTTAAGATCTTTTGTAATACACTGATCTTTTACTAGAGTATATAGGTATATATGGAAAATAACTTCTTTCGTACTTAGAGCACTCTCGAAGAGATTCTTATCGTAACTTTCACAAAATCAGATAAAATTGTGTTGTGTAGCTAGCGCATGCGCCGGTGTGAAAGCGTAAGATCAGATAGCATAGAGTCAATTTTTTTCTTAGCTCATTAGGTCGATAACCTTCTTCTTTCAGGTACTATATATTAATGCAGCGTACACGATACTTTTAATATAATAAATAGAAGCAGTTGTAATATAGCGTATAAAATATTGTTGTATACATACGCCGTCTAATTTGGGATTGGAAAGTGTAAAAAGTAAGATAAAATAGCGGAGATAAAGATGTGATTTAAAAAATCGGCCACTTCAATTGACTTGATTTAGTTATTTCGTATACTAATTTATTTTAATGATATAATCAGCATCGACGAGCGAACAACTGTAATCTCTCTACTTATTATGCACATGCCATATCAAAATCAGTTATAAGACAATAATTAAGTAATTTTGTTTTCCTCTCATTAAAATAAGACGATCGCATTTCTTCCTTTAATTACTCCGATTCCTGTCAACCGCTATACGATCGCAAACTTCGCTGTCCCAACTGTCATCCATCTTGTACGCCTTAAATGTGTGTGCGCGCATCGTTCGGCAGAAGAAATTGCGTTGTGCAACGCCTCGTGTCATTTTTCTGCCAATTTGTAAAGTGTCGCCCCATATGGAAAGTCCCTCGACGACGGCTTTTTTGGTACGCGCGACGTTATGATGTCGCGAGGTATGCTCGTTCAATTTCTACTACTATACTGGTACTACTACTACTACTACTACTACTACTACTACTACTACACTAACCTAGTCTTTGTTTTAATGCGCGTGATGGATTAGTTGACTTCACATATGTGTGCAAAGTTATGTCATTGGGTAATAACGGGTTTTTTTTTTTTATTTTAGATTCGACTATTTATTTACATACTCAACCTGTTGACCATATTTGATGACGATCGGCTAGCCTCTTCGCGAAGATTTCTGGCTCACCAGTGGTGAACATTTCTTGATATTTTTTTTTGTAAATACGTTGCTTAATCGCTACTTTACGTAACTTTTATTGGCTTTTGACTTGTTCTTAACCGATACTTTTAATTTTATGCAAATTTTGAAACAAATAATTTACATGCTTTATACGATATAACAAATATTCGTTTATTAAAAAGGTATTTATAATTTAAAATTGAACGATACGCGCGCTGCCTTTTGCGAGATTTCAATTAATGCTGATGAAAAAGAGAAAAATATTAAATTTTATTGAAATGATTAGTGAAAGAAAAACATATACTACCAAAGAATATAATCTTTAGCAGTAAATAATAAACTTTCATATTTTAAATATTCAGAGTTCAAAAGACTGCATTGTGCATGTGTCATCGTGCCATAAAATTTTACATCTTACGAGTTTCCAAACAAATACACGCTTTTTTCACGCATAATACAGAAGTTTATACTCCTGCATATGGGATATGATGGGGATCGCTTTGGTTTCTTTGTATGTACACAACAACAACAACAAACAGCCATTAACAGTTTAAATGCTTTTATTTGGTCAAGTCATTTCACCGCAGTTTTTACAAAAATATTACACAAATATACTAGCATTTATTTGCCTCCTCGTATACATATATATTCTCTTATACTCTTCTAACCATGCTTTCACTATATATCTATAACTACGAACTAAACACAAACTACACACAGCTTACATATTTACACAGCATATATTTTTTTTCTCTCTTCTTTCATCTTTGCTCGAACACACACCGCGCACATTAAATGGCTCGCGACGTAATATACACATATAGACATACACACACACACACGCGTGGTAATCTTCAACGCGAACAATGGGAGCGTAAAACGTGTGCTAATGGTCTCGCGAAGTGCAGAGCGCGCAATAAATATACAGCTCCGGTAGGCGCGCTATTGTAAAAGCTCGCGTTCTTTTTTTTTCGACGCTATATTTTTGCCCGTGGAGAGTAAGAGTCTTTGGTAATGCGCGCGAGGATGCAAACTTTCAAATGGGGCACAAATAGATGCAGAAGAGGAAGACAACGGCGTCGTCGTCGTCGTCATCGGCATCTTCTTCGTTACTATAGGCTCAGTAGGCGTTAGGGTTGTCCTGGAGGTACATGCCGATCTGCTTGCCGAGATCTTGCCGGAACTCTTGGACGTTCTTCTCCGATTGCTGTAATTTAAATTAAATAATGTGAGAAGATTTTCATGAGTAGTTTTTGTAGCAAATAAAAATTTGGATAAAATATTCTTATGTAATTGTAAATATGTTATATTTTGAAATGGTATTATATGTTGCATCTTAATCAGATTGACGAGGAGAATCAATACTCCAAATGATGTATAGATATTTCAAAATTCATTGATTTACTGAAGAATACTCGAGATAATGATTCAACCTACATTTGTAATGTCTACATTTGTCAGTTATCTAGTTAATGTTACAAAAAGCCATTCTATATGGATCGATATCAGATTGCACAACGAGGCTCCAATTGACCTATAATTTTCGGATTTTGAGCGAATGTATTTTTACGCAATTCGAATATCCAGAGGTGAAGAACCTATATAGCATTTGAATAATGACGTATATATTCAGACTGGAAAGATGATGTAGCGCTTCTGCACTTACCCCGAGTAAATTTTACGTTGTAACTTACGTAATTTTCAGAGATCTTTCCAGAACGTACGTGAAGAAATTAATCAAGGAAAAGGTTACATTACGAGATTCTTTTCAGTCTATATTAGGTACTTCGTTGACGAAATGATACTGCTATAAGGCACACAGGGCAAATTATCCAGAATGAGAACACACCTCATTATCTGAAATTGTCAGACGACGATGTTTTCCTAAACTTTGTCGTCTACACTGCTAAGCATTTCATCACGTTTCGTCCTTAATTTTAGGAGTTTTATATAGTAATTGCTACAAATAATGTTGAAATATATTGTTTTTTAGACTGGAGATCAAATTTTAAAAAAAGTTTATTTTTAGTAAGCGTTGCTTGTAAATGAGATTAGATTTGACTACGAGACTATAGCAATTGAATTTTATTGTCTCTTTGGTAGCAATTTAAGACAATATACAATCAGAACAGAGGCCCGGAATTATGCAGAGTGCATAGAGATGGTACATTAAATGAGCGAAAGTGCCAAAAGTTGTTCTTGGAATTTTGAAAGTGGGGGATTACTTTTCCGAAGCTCCTCACGTCCGAAAATGCCGTTGAGAATCGCGATTAAATTGCACCGACGAAAATAATTCGTGGAAGAGAAATTTTGTATAAGTTAAAAACCGTGCGAGTAAAATTATCTAAAGAAATCCGATCGATCAGAGTGATATATAATGAAGCTATTTAATTAGTCATGCCTATATAAATTATAACTAATACAGTTATGCCTGAAAACGTCTCTTTGGTCATTCTTCAAATTTGTTGCAGTAATATTTTTAAATGTCTTACCTTGTCCATCTTTCATGTCATACAAAAATTGTATAATACGTACAGTAAGTTGAATTTAACTGTTGTGAATATAATAAAAAAAGTAAATGTATCATAACAACCAAAGTCCCCCAATATTGTTGAGTCCTGGTATCAGTCAATATCAAGTACATACGTCTGTTTTCTTGTCTCTTATTAAAACGGCTGCGTCTTCATACAAGTCGTTGTTATCAATATCCATTTAACTGTTCTGTATAGTTATTCAACATAAACATATCGATTTAATTATTGTTTTAAAAGTAAATTAATCCAAAAGTACCTGAAATGATTCTTTTATCAAATTAAAAAAAAAAAAAGAATTACTTTGTAAGACAAATTATAAACAAAACGCTGTATCCAATTTTGGTAAAGTTTTCAATTTGAAAAGTAATTTCTTCTATTATGACGATTATTCAATCTTAAAATTTGATTTGGATACAACGTATTGCAGACTATATTAATTTAATATATATTTTATACGTAGTCAGTGTAATATTGAAGCCAGACATACTACAAATTGAAGCGTTCAAAAATTGAATTTATAAAGCTACAGCTGTAACAACGATCATTTCGATGATTAATCAATCTCAACGAAATTGATCTGTATCGATTTAATCAATCTCCGTATAAAAAAATTACAGTGCGCGTAAGTCATTGCTCGATAACAGGTATTAATCGAACCGTCGTAATTGATTTTGTCACCGGCCACACCTTGACTTGGCACCCATCATAATCTATCTTTCAGACCACCTTGCCAGCCTCTCTCTCTCTCTAATCATACTTCCGCATAACTCAGACACCACAAGCACAGTTACTCCACTCATCATCTTACATTGAGTGCATCGCGCCACTCGATGTTGAAGAGACGCACGAGGCCTTTGACGTTCCGCCTGATGAGGCTCATCAGCACCGGCCTCGTCAGCTGGAACTCGGTCGATGTCTCGGGTGGAGCCTCTGTAGTCACAGCTGTGCCATTACCACTGAGAGATTTTTCAGTACCAGCTGTAGGCGGCTTTTTGAGGCTTGCTGAAGGCCGACGCGTTGTTGTCTCAGGCTTGATGTTGTCGTTAAGGATCTGGCTTATCTGCTGAATAGCCGAGCGCGTGTCGTTGAAACTCTGTGAAAAAAATAAGCAAATGAAGAGAGTGTGTTATTGCTTATGTATGAAAGGTTTTATTCTTTTCGGTTTTTCGAGGATTCTCGCCTTTTTCAGAGCTAAGGAATTCGCGATGGAATCGGTCGTTATGCAAGATCGACCGAGTAATGATTTTTTCGGAGTTGTAAATATCGCTTTTGAGAATTCAGTGCAAGAGCCATTTTGAGATGATGGTATATTACCAATATAGATATTATTTCTAATGGAATCTAACGGAATCGATGCTTCGTATTATGATGAGTTTAGGATTGAAATTAATTTAAATCAATATTCATTAAATAATAAAGACTAGTTACCAGCTAGCAATTTTCCTGTAACGGTATAATTACTAATAACGGTTAACGATTGTAATCCCTTTTGAGCTAATTGATCATTTGGATAAACTCTTCTTATTTTTAATGATGCCTTCTGTAATTATTCATTTTCACACTACATTTAATCGCTTTACGATCCGTTCCAAGCTCTGTACCTATTTATTAAAAATGCTTCACTATTCATCAGGAAGAGTTTTACTTTTATCTTGCAGAATTTATTTAAAATTGTTTATTTTCCTATATTATCCTACCTAAACACAATCCACACCTTAACTAATTATAAGATAAGTTACAAACTTATTAAAAATACTTTACTCTTATAAACTCCATCAATAGAATTTATCGATCTTAAGAAACACCCTTGTCGTAATCTAGGAAACAAATCTCAGGCACCGCGACCGTTTACCTTAATATCCTCCCATAAAACCAGAATTTGAATATCATTCAGCCTCGTCGTCATATCTCTTTCTCTCTCTCTCTCGCTCTTTCCACTCTGAATAGCCAGTATACCAACACAACCTACTCCAGATGCATGGCATCGTCACTCGAGCGGACAATAATAAAAGCGAAAATGACCGCGCGGGACTTACGAAACTCTCCCTCGCCTAATACGCGCGCAAGACTCATCGTAGTTGTAAGCGTATATTATTACTTCACAGAAAACTGCGCGGTTCATTTTTACGCGACGCGCGCTCCTTCTCTCTCTCTCTCTCTCTCTCTCTCTCTCTCTCTCTCTTTTAAGCGAGGATGGAAAAGCAGAAGAGAGAAGCGAGCGTGCAACCCGTTACGATTAGCAATGTAAGAGGGTCAAGCGGAGAGTTGTATATGTGTACGCACGTTGCTGTTATGGTTGACGGAGTGGGGAATGTGAATGCGTGTATAGTCGTTATTAGAGGTTTGACGCCTGTGTGGATGGCAACCCGGATAGTGAATGTGTAAAACGGTTAGAGGTTGTCTAGGCGCGGTTGGTTGGAGTAATTTGAAGAATGAGATTAGCGGTTTTTGTAGAAAGCCGCGCTTGGTGTTCTTTTTTTTGTACCAACGAGTAATTTTTATAAGCGTTACTTTCATTTCATCCAATAAAGGTTACAAGTTCGCACTTATTATTAATAAAGATAAGTAATGCAAAAGTCCTTGGTCTATTTTAAAAAGATCATTGAAAAATTTACATGTAAGAGATCCTTAATGAATTAGTGAATATTTCACAACCTAAACTCATTGTGATTTCATGCAATGCAATTATATACTGTGTTTTATAAATAAGGGTATTGAAATTTATGGTGATGAGATACTTTAGTTGTACTAAATAGATAAAAATGAAAAGTTGTTTTTTGATCTTACCTAAAATGGTCGAATGAGTTACTAATTTTTAAGCAGTGGTTTTAATTGAAGATCTTTACAATGATCTTTTCAAAACTGTTCCAAAATGGTTCGTACTGAACTTGTTGTTAATCGAAATACAATTTTATCAAAACAATGGTTTTGGTCACATCATTAATTGGAAAAATTTAATTTCTTATATAAAAAGAATTAATTAAGCAATGATCTGAATATTATTTACTTCATAATAGGTTTACAATGTTTTACATATAATGTTAATACCAAGTTCAAGTGTTTACTTCACGCATATATGGTCAGCGAAGTTACATCTTTTATTACGGAGACTTGAAGCAACTTTCATTCGAGGTCATTATTTATATCATCCAGCTGATGAAACGTCGAAGAGTAGTTGCATAGTTATGATCGTTGAAAATTTCACGAGGAACCTTGCCTCATGAACTTAAATCTCATTAAATGCTTTTTTTTTGCAAATTTCGAAATGAGTTAATAATCGTTACACGATGCAATCGCGATATTCGCGACTTTATTGTTATGGTTATTTTTATGGTCGTTCTTATAGCGCAACTCACTCGCGTACATAAGTACTTGTTATCGTAACATTTTACACTAGATTTGGATGAAAGTCTACCTCTGACAATATTAAACCAACGATGAATTATTAAAAAAAAGAAAACGAAAAATCGAAACATATTAACACCACAACGTAAAAGGAATTGTATATTGCAAAAACATTGTTTGTCACTGTAAAAAAAAAAATAAAAATAAATTTATTTTGGTAAAGTGCAAATAAATCGTTAGCGGTTTTTAAAACTGCATCTATGAATGTTTGAAAATTGAGTTGAAAGCTATAAAAAAAGTTTATTTTTGTTTTTATTTTTACTAAAACTGAGCACATATAAAGCTAAATATGACGTGTTATAATTAAAATTCTAAACAAAATGTTTTTACGAAAGAAGTAATTTTCATTATTATTAGCTATAATAGTTATGTAAAAAAAGCTATGACTTTTATATTAAATTTTTTATATTAAAATTTAATGTTAAGATGATTGTCATTTAACTATTCTTCTCAAATTATGCACATACCATAATGCATTAGAACACTTCAATATACTTTAATAATTAAAAATATTACTTATTAATAAGAAGGAAATCACTGCGAGTTTTAGTCGTAAAATCCACGTGTAAAAAAATATTAATGTTTCTAAACATTTGATTTTATATTGTAAAATGTAGATAAGTTTTTTTAGTGAAATTGAAAAAGATGTATAGAAGATTTAGTTACAGAAAATAATTGAAGTGTTTTAAAATTCCCCTATCTAGAAATATTAGTATATATTTTTTAATAAATCATTTACTCTTTGTAAGCTTAAACAACTAAATCGGTTTCCGTTGAATATGGCGATGTTATTTTTTAATGTAAGTAATGTACAAAAAGTGTGAAAATCATGCACTATTTCAGTATTAGATCGACACTAAAATTAATTTCTTAAATTTTTTTGGATACGTACATGTAAAATTTGACGGAGTTTATTTGCAAGAAATTTAGTTCAACATCAAATATGAAATCTATCAATTATACAATTATTCTAATCGTCATCTGTCAGGTACATAGTAACAATATTACAATAAACAACTTTAAAACATGTGATTGGTTAGAATTATTAGTTCGAAAAGTACCGGAGGAACTGCAATACCATTATGAATTTATAATATATCAATATGGTGATAATGGATATATTCCTCAAAAGAACATAATAATTCAACATTTTTTAAGGCATCCATCAATTATAGTTAGTGTTCATCCAGATGAAATTATTTCATCTGACATGGTTAGAAGAAATGTTGTCTCTTACGTGATTCTTATTTATGCTCAAAATACCGAAATATCAATACTACGAATATTAATAGATTTAAAATATCGTGCATTAGAACAGCCTCGGCCGAAATGTTTAATTATCTACTTTCATGAAGACTTGTATTTAGAAAATGTTTTCGAAGAAATGAAACATGCTTGGCACCATCAAAATTATTTGGATTTAACTTTCGTTAACGTCAACCTCAAACCTGGCTGTATCATTCCTATTATTAGTTATTATAACCCTTTCAGTGACACATTCTTTAACCACTATTTAAACCAAAATACAATTTTTTTTCCGAATAAACTACTCCATGCAAATGGTTATGAATTCAAAGTTTACGTACGAGAAAATACATTGGAAAATTACAACAACACTGGAGAAATTAAGTCCTTCGACGTTTTTTCTAAAGTGGCTTTGCCAGTAGCTTTAATAGCACTCGAGAAACTTGATTTGAAATTAGAAATTCTTGAATTTTTGTCCTTTGAAGTGGCAACTGAGATGGGATTGAACTGGGGAGGTATCAATATGATGCTAGATACAACTCTAGTAAAATCGGCGGCAAATAATAGTTATCCGCATTTAAGTATGCAGGATGATTGTTATGAGGTCGTTGCTGTAGTGCCTATTATACGAGCACTTAGCTATTATCATGTAAAAAATATATTCATTTATCTGGGTCTTGTATTATTTATTGTAATCAGCGTTATTATGATAACTAAATTTTTTAAATGTTCAGATGCTTATTGGTCTGCTACGAATACAATAGATTTATTGATTGGAAATAGTCCGAAAATTCTTGCAAACACCATTACTCAAAAAATCTTCTTTATATGTTTTAGCATTATATATGTGCAACATTCTACGGATTTTTTTTCCGATATAACGAAGTTCTTAATACCCCGAATAAAAGCTTTCGATAGTTACAAACAAATATATGAAACTCAACTACCCGTGTTTATGAATTCTGAAACACATCAAACAATTTCTCAAATTTCTGATCCATACGTTACAAATATTATTGATAAGGCAATGGATATCAACAATTTGACCGATGAATATTATGAAGAAAAAGATTTAATTAAAATGTGTTTAGAAAGAGTTTCCGTAGACAAAATTATTTGCATTGTTCCAGAAATTCAAACGAGAGGTCTCATCAAACCTCATGCGATGAAAATAGCGAATGTTAATTTTGGATGTTTTAATTTAGCATTCGAGCTCGAAAATGGATCTCCATACATAGAAATGTTGCAGAAAATCGTGGATCGGATGATAGAGGTTGGCCTTTATCAACATTTCAGGAACATTGATAAATTTAGGGATATATTATTTATAGCAATGAGTTATAAAACGGAAGAAAAATCTTCTGATAAGTTTTTTATTTTAATCTTGGTTTGTGGATATGGTATATCTTTAATAGTCTTTGTTATTGAATTACTGATAAAACATTTGAAATACATTTGCCAAAAAATGATGATATTGCATAAAAGTTATCCTACTATAAAAATATACGTTAAGCAGTGAGTATCATGAGTATTATAATAAAATATTTTAAAATAATAAAAGAAAATGTATGCACCGTCATTTGCTTTACAGGCTAAGGACTGTGCCCAAAAAGGTTTCTAAAAAAAATTGATTATAAATTAAGGTGAATATATGTCTAACTACTTTATGAATGAAACTAATAGATAAATTAGAATAAATGATTACATTGCAAATCAAGTGTATTTTGTACACTTTTTACAACAATGACTACTCTGTATTTTAAAACAATTTGATATCGTGGTAGATACCAAGTTTCAGCCCCTTTTGATACCTTAACTATAACCACTACTTTAATAGAAAAAAAGATTATTTAATAACTATTTAAATGATAGAAAATATGGTTTAGATAAAAATGAATTTTCTTATCCTCAATTACGTACTATGTATAAATTATTAATATTCATGCATTACTGCTTCCTCACAGACGGTTTGTGATGGTAGGAAAAATACTAAAACTAATGGAAAAAAATTCATTATACATCAAAAGAATCATCATCCTATGAAAATAAAAGTTAAATGGTATGTAACATTTTTATAAATTAATCTACAATCTTAATAGAAAAGGAACCTATTGTTTTCTATTTGCAGGAAAATATATGATTTGAAAAAAAAATTCGAAACAGATAAAGTCTTTTAAGCTGAATATAAAATTTTTATATTAATATATAAACACCGTGGTGTATTTGCATATATATATGAACTTATACGGCCTTCACTACATTAATATATTTTAATACGGAATGGTTATAGATCGTATTGGGAACACTTGCATAAAAATTAGTATGTTGTCAAATTTTAATGTCGCTACCATAACCATTGTTCGAAAAAGAAATAATAAAAATAAATTACACTAATAAATATTTAAGGACCAAAAAATGATCCAAACAAATATACTAGTTTTAGATCTATTGATAATTATAATAATTTAATTTATAAATTTATTGTTGTTCATTTATAAGAATAAATTAAATGGGTGTGTGTGAAGACTCTAGTGATTATTCATTGAATGAGTTGCCAGAAAATCTGTTATAGTCTACTTTTCACATTTTTCTTATAATAGTGCATTAATTATAACATAAAGTATCAACCGTTATTCCTCCTTAAAAATTAAATTTTTGCTTGATTTATTCAGACACAGCTAACTCTGTCATAGTAATGTTCATCACTTTAAAAGTGTAAGTATAAAATATTAAATAAAACATTGATTTAAACAAAAATAAGTACTAACTAAATGGACGAGCACAGACATTAGTTTATCGAAAAATTAAAAATTCACCAGCACTTTCTAAAGAAACATTCCTCTCAATACCATAATAAACATCGACCCAGAACAAGGCCACCGAATTAACTCACGCGCGATCGCACGGCGTTCCTCACACGTGCAGCCTTTCAACTCAGCGCATAGCGCCTGCACCACAGCCTACAAGCTCGACACAGCTGTCGTTATAAATCGAACACTGAGGCCCAAAGAGCCTCTCGCAAGGCGCATTAATAACCTCGCGCACTCGCGACGATGATAAAATATACGAGGCGAAATCGCAGCAGCCCGGAAAGGAGAGCTAACGTGGCAGGTTACGCAGGTCTGCGAATTAAAAAAAAAATCCTGCCAACATTCGACGCGCATCTCTCGTCGTTGTGTATATAGGTATGCATGTACACAGCGCAGCTGCACTGTAATAAGTGAAGAAAGAAGCCGTTTGTTTACTTTACGAGCGAGTGCATGGTTTGCGCAACGATAAGTATGGGATGGAGACACGCGAGTGTATTGATCGGATGGTTTTTTGTGGAGAGGTGCGGGATTCCTTTTTTGGGGAATTTTCAATAAATCGATGTATGGATTTGGTGATGTTGGGTATTACGTGAGTTGTGTGTATTGATTTTGGGAGTGGTAGCGTATTCTGTTGTCAGGCATTTTCGCGAGATTGATTATGGTAGCATGGGCTTTCGGAGTTTTTATGGTAATCTTATTATGGTCACGGTTTATTGATGATTTTCGGTTAGATAAAGCAGAAGTAATGACAGAATATAATTTGAAATGATTTATGCATTTTTACGAGACATACAAAGAATTTTCCTTTTTTTTGACAGAGTAAAACTGAGGTGCTAAAAAATGAGTACCAAACAATAATTAATTACAATAAAGATTTACCGTTACTCTAAATTGTTTTTACTCAAAAAAAGTGGTTCGTCAGATTTAAGAAGGAGGAGAAAATTCGTATTACAAACTATAAAATGCATGAAAATAATTGATACCTTAAGTAACTGCAAATCCTCAATTTAAAGTTCTTCCTTTCAGAATCATTTCTATAGAAAGTAACACGAACATTAATACACATCTATCATAATTAACAAAAAGAAATAACAACATTCATTACTTCATCTTAATCTTACACGCTTCTCGATCCCTATATTGACCGAGCATCATCCGCACTCCAAAAGTCCTCGCAATAATAATTTTCAGAACTGGATCGCCACGCCGAATTACGCATTCACCCGTCGCATCGCCTTTTTATCCGCGGACGCAAACATGCAAAGAAAGTGCAACACGCATGCTCACGTTTAAGGCAAGGAAGATTTATGTGCTTGGAGCGTTTCCTTTTTCACAAGGCGAATAAGAGGGAGAACGACGACAAAACGTTGGTATAGCTGCAGAGGAATTGACAAGCTGTGCACGTGATGCACGTGACTCCCAGAAAAGGATATCGGCCGAGGGATTCGGGCTTTTTCTGTGTAAACTGTGAAGTCACTAAATTATATGTGCGCATCGTCGGACACGCATTACTTTTGCGATGGCAAAAGTTGTGGATAGATCGAGTGATTATGAAAAATTCATCGTTTCAAGCATACCTAGTGTGCTTGTGCATAAAAAGAAAGTAGTGTGTAGAATGATGCACTTCGAGTTGTAGAAAGCATTTGGGTGTGGATGAATTATTGATTTAACAATTTTTGCAGTAAACTGCGGATGATGTTTTCTTTAACACCCTTCGCGACTGGACGAGTTGTGTATATGGGCTGTATTATACTTTGAACGTAAATGTTTTAGTTTTTTTTTAACAATTATTATTTGCTTGTTCTATAACATTGGTGAAGAAAGAAAAAAATAGCTTTTAAAACTTTCTGAACATTTACAAATACTGTAGTTATAAAAATAAAAACATTTTTAAAAAATTCATATTCATTGTAGCAGTGAAAGTGATAATTATACCTTGTTCAAAACTATACTTACTTTATTATTTTTATATGACTTGTTATATTAGACAGCTGCATCATATTAGAATGACTAGATAGAACATGAATACTGTTACGTTTTTTACCGAAAGGCTAAATTAATGTTTGTGGTGGTAAAAAATCTTCCAAAACTCTCGTACCTCTCGAATCTTTCGTATAATGTAATTAAGGAGGCCAAAATGTCTATATATAACAAGCTCTGAATCACTGAACCATAATCAAATTCGAGCCTGCGGCTTTGGTATTACCTCACAATCTCTACGCATAAATTTACACTTTTCTAGTTACGTATAAATTAAATCGCGGTCTTTCTTTATATAACCCAGCTTTAGTCTTCTAATCTATTTCGATTTTGTATTTCGTAAATCATCGCTGTAATAATTGAAAAATTTCCGTTGTACGTGTATTATTTTTGCTCTAAATTTTCAAATTTTTATATCAAACAAGAAACAATTTTTCAATTATAAGCGTATAATATTATTCATTTATTACGCCATTGTAATGATCACCGTAAAAAAGTGCTATAAATAGAGAAGAAAGAAATGTTTCAACATAGATCGGAAGTGATTGCAATTGCACAAGAAAGATTTTACGGTTTTGCCGTACCGTTGAAATCGCTGCTTCTAATTTTATCTGCTCTATTAATTTTTTTATGATTACTGCTGTCTAGAATTCATGCTTTTAAAATACTTTATAGCGATACCATTTCCACTTCAGTTCCTACCTTACCAACAGTCAATAAAGTCCTACAACTTTCGAAAAATTAACATATTATGCAATAATTTAACGGAATAACATCGATACGACAGAAACCTTTCATACCAAAATTAGAAATTACCGACAGTCGGTAAGATACCAACCTCAAACGTAACCCTAAACAGCGTCCAGAAGAACCCAGGCCTTTGCTTTTTCTGATTCTGATTCTGTCTTGAAACCCTCTGCCTTTGCTGCTGCTGTGCTTTGCTCGTCCCATCGTCCACCCTCGCACTTCTCTTTACAAACTTCTTCGGGCGCGCCTTTTTCGCGAGTTCTTGCTCATCGGCTAACTCCTCGGCCGCTGAGCTTTCCTTGGCTATGTGCACGGCTGGTGACTCGAAGCGATTGAGATCTTCAAGCTCCAGGTATTTTCTGGGACTGCGACTGCCCTCGTCATTGGATTTGAGGTCAGTAGTTTTGGTTGTATTGTTGCTGAGGTTGGGAGTCGGTAGACTGTCGCAGTTGACGATGCCGAGGATTATGGCTGCCACCAGTGTCCACGATAGCGTTCTCACTATCGCCCGTGACGTCAGATTCATCTGTGGATCAAATATGGACGATTAAGTTTCTAAGTTATTGTGATAAAAAAGATGTATATGATTTTTGTAAAAATATTGATATTTATTTTTTATTAGTTACATATATTACCTATAGACATTAAAAAAAGTGATCTGGTAGTGGGACCTTGCTCATCAATATCTATGTATTTTTATTTTCGAGAGCTAATATAATCTCAATTGTGATTTATTACCTCAACATTTTGTAATATCATTTTATAATAGTATTTTTATAAGAAGGTAAACAGAATTCGATTAATTTTTGTCAGTAGTATTATAAAGTATTTTCTTGTCATATTAACTAAATATTTTAGTCTTCAAGTATTATTACTATCTTTACAAATGATTTTCTTGTTCTTAACTATAAGAATGGAATAATATACTACGATAATTATAAATCACTCGATTTGAAAGTGAAGTCGTAAATCATTTTTTATTATATATATATATATATATAGTATTATGTAATCTTTTTATTTTTTTACTAACTGTCAATTAATTATATTATACTATCTATAAGTAATGGACTTGAACAAAGAATATTGTATTATTTTAAGTATCAGAGAAACTGTTATACTTCCTGCTATTCATAGAATACTATTGTTCCTATTGATCAGCTAAACAATAGTCGTCATATTTGGTCTAGCAGTATTATAGCAGTACTTGACTTTCGATAAATTTCGTTACTTGTTCTACGAAAACTTTATTGCCTAGTAGAAACTGCTGATCACAAAAGAATGCCGCAATTACGTCTATTATTTTACAATCATTTGTAGTTGTCAATAAAGTAAACAACATATTCTCCCTGTCAGATCAATCTTTTCTGCTCAACCGTCATTGATTGCTTTTCTCATTACCAAGCCAGCGTTAATTTTTACTTTATTATAGTGAAAGTATCGGTAAATTCAGTAACAATGACGCATAGTAGCCTATACATCAAGTGCAAGTGATCTCATAAAAGTTCATGTGCTTTTTTTATAAGCATTACTTAAATCGTCGTGTCAGATACTTAAATTTTTGCCTCGTTACTTTTAATTTAATTTTCGACCATTCGACATTGCACGAACGCATTCCCGATACAGTAGAGAACTTAATTAACGAGTTTTGACTTATTTTGGGCACACTTTGGCATCTTACCAATCCTCAGCCGCTATTGTCAAGTACAATTAACGTTACTTTTTCACCACACAATTTCTGCATTACGGCAATTCAAAACGTTGCGTGTTGTCGATTTATTTTCGTTTTCACCGGATAAACACAGAAGTGTTCTCGAAAAACATCTTTATATCTGGCTGTAAAGAGAGGCTATATATACGCAAGAAACAAATTGCTTTCGGTCATCAAGCAATCATCGAGCAAGAAATACCAACGAAGCCTTTTTCACAATTATAAAGCGCAAGTCTCATGAGAAGGTTACCTAGACTCCCTCTTCCTCTTGGAATTTCTTTTCGCGAAATAATAAAACTAACGCGCCAGCACGCCACTCATTGTGTGAACGATCGGTGAGACGGAAACTGTAAAGTTGCCCGGTAACGCGCGCGCGCGCTCGCGAGCTCCTAAACTGCGAAAAAAACGACGGACTTTCTCTGGCTTATAATAATTACACCGAGGTGAAAATAATTAAACGGATTTTTCTTTGACAAACCAATCGAATACAAGATCATACCGATTTCATTATTATCGATTCGCATTTTACGCAATTCGCGCGTTTTTCTTCCACCAGCTTTTCGAAGCCACGCGTGAATTTCACAAGCGTATAGGTGCAACATGGGATACACGCGTACAGGAATCACATAAATTTTCGTCGCACAATAAATGTGAGCATGAACAAAGGAGCTTTTATACAGGTATACCCCGGAGATGCGTCGCAAATTACAGGCCACTGGTACTCTCCCTCGTTCGTTCTCTGCAATTACGCGTGACTTTACGATCGAAACTTTCTTATGCGCGTGTGCCTGAGCATTATATGCGAGTTTCCGCGCTCATGTGCGACGAATTTTTCCGAGCGAGATCGTGCACGTGTTTTTTGTTCAGGACTGCGAGGAATGCTGTTATCGTGAAGAGGAATCTGGACTGGTTCGAAGAGCACGTGTCTTGTGATATGCATGCGAATTATTGGTGTTACTGGTGAAGAAGCAATTTTTTGTGGTAATTATCGGCCAGAGCAAGAGCGAATTGTTGGTACGAACGGAGTTGTTTTGCAAGATGTTGTGCTTGCTGTTTCACACGCTTGAGATTTTTTTCAAAAAGAATGTCGTTAACATTTATAATTTTAAAATTGTAGTAAATGAACATGAAACTTACTTGTATTTTTCTATTTTCAACATTGTCATTGCAGGGTTTTGATAAACATGGTTATAAACTTTGAAAATTCAGCTTTAATTCAAGGAGTTATGTAAATTATAATGACATTGTAATTTCATGGATATAAAAATACTTGATAAAAGTAGTTCGATTAGATGATTTTTAAGGCTATTTGTAATGATTATTTTTAAGAATAATAAATACATTACGTTATTGAAGTGAATTTGAGCGCGTCATTGCCTTTTATTTAATTACATGGTATCAGAGAAAAATTCAGGAAGTTAATTTGACAAATAATTCAGACCTCTTACAATTACTCCTTCAATTATTCTCCTAACTAAACTACAATGTGTGTGATATAATGAAAATAAATAATCGTTATTTCAAAAAAGATTTCCATTAGAGTAAATGTGTAATAATTTAAAATTTATTAAGGAATAAAAGATTTATGTTAGTCTCCATGAGTAATAATAATATTCATCTATTTTGAACGTATTAAACTATAAATTGTTACCATCGCAATACTACATTTGTTAATACTAAACAAATATATTTGTCCTTTTAAAGAAGGATTATGGAGAGGCAATTAACATTTAACTAATTGCGATATCTTCTTTTGATTGACTCAGATTAGCTTTTTGGTATTGATTACATAAATCACTTTCCGGAATATTTGTGCAATCCTGTTCTACACTATTACTATTACTATTTGCATAGGCGCACTTGAAACTTGAAAAAGGCTTTTTTCCTGCATTTGTTTAGTCACGCTAAGCGAACCGGTTTCGGCAATACAAATTCTTTTGGAATTTCTCTTGATTTTATGCTTATAATCAACAAGTAATTAATTGCATTAATTAAAACTGTGAAAGGAAAGTATAATTTTCCATGATAACGATAATTACAGACTTATTTTATTTATTTTACAGATGACAGCGATGAAGGATCAAAAAAATATACGTTGAGCGAAGATACTTATCAAAAGAATACGTTACAAAGATCATCATTTATTCGATCGAACATGAAGAATATCACCGCATCAATGCTACCCCAATATTAAATAAAAATTCGATTTCACTCCATCATTATACAATCCACTTGGATCAAATAATAACTTAACACATATCAAAAACCCTCAACTTCCTTTCACATCATGCGATAAAATTCGACGACCAATCCCGCAAAGTCACCGAGCAGTCAATCGGCCAAAGAAACATCGACACTCGACATTTCGTTTATTCTCAAACCTCATCGAGCAAATGAACCGCAAAAACCAGCAGCAATCGGCTATCCAGGCAAACGTTCATTTGGAAACCCAAACACACCGGCTGCCGTTCGAGAAACCATTAAAAGCTGGGGCCTCGCTGTACACGTGTGTGTCTGTATGTGTATATTACCGCATCAAGGATACCCACGCGCGCCTTCGATTCGCTCTCACTCTCACTCACCGCGAGAGGTAAAAGTTTTTGGGTGTGCGGTGCGTGCATGAACGCTGACGCCGCAAAGCAGGTCGAACGAAAGTGAACGTGAAACACCAATCGCCATAATTTCGGTGGCCGGCGAATATTTGAAATTAATTTGCGAGGTAAGAAGGTTTGGATGTATTTGGTAAGAAGTGTAAATGACGAGTGAATGGTTTGGCAAACGAGTATATGATTTGTGCATGTGAAAATTATTTATCACGTTGTTTATGTGTGGTATTCATTATTGATTTATAAATGGATTGCGAGTGTAAATTCACGAGAGTATGCAAAGTAAGAACGTCAATTAGCTCCATCGTGAAGGAGTATATACAAAGGCGTTGTACGTCATGCGATAATGAATTAAAGTATTTTCTCCTGATGTCATCGCGGTGGGTTTGAATTATATTCGACGAGGTGGGATTCTTTATCGGAGAGAAAGGAAACAAAATTGCATCGAGATGGAGAATATTAATATTGGATTTATGCGCCGGTGATATTTAAGTTATTATATTATTGGCTGTATTATTATGGCAGTCGTTTTTTTTTACCTATACCCGATACGGTCATTCATAATTAAAAAAATGAGTGTAGGGCAAATGTAAATCATTGCAAAGGATGTCATTGAAGGCAGTATCTGAAGGTAAACAAGAGTGAAACTTGAAGTATATAAACTATTCAATGCCTTACTGCACCTGCCGAAAATAAATATTATTACAGCCAGGCATAATTTTCATTGCATATATAATATATTATACTTAAATAGCATCTCTAAAACTATAAATTCAAGTAAAATTGAAAATTTCTTTTTTAAAATGTTAGAACATATTTTAAAAAATAAAATTTTGATATACGATTAAAATTATAGCTTCGCTTTTGGTTTTGATTAATGTTTGTAATTGAGGAAAATATGGCATAATACCATTAAGTTAATGTCACTTTGTTTATGTATTTACAGAATTTAATCATATATCTTACGTTCGTAAGAAAAAGAAAAATTATTAAGCTTCAAATTAAAAAAAAATGAATATGTTTCATAAAAAAAGTACGTAAAAAGTCGAAAGTGAAAAGGGCAATGAAAATCAGTTCACAAGTGTCCGAAGCTATAAAAATTTTTTTATAGCTAGGTGCATTAGGTTACGCAATAGAACACTTCTATTATTCTGAATATTTCAGCGGGTATTTTACAATAATTTTGTTATAATTCGCGAACATTTTAAGCATCGAAGTAACTCGTATTGTGAGAAAGATATTTGAGTTTGTTGTATAACAAGATTCATTTTAAGAAAAATAAAGATGTATTCCGGTTTAAAAAAAACAAGCCTAACGATTGCTTTTTTCATGATCAACTTTCTCGACTTTCAAAAATTCATGTACTTCAATTTTTTTTCCATCGGTAATGTTCTTTTAAAACCTTATTAAACACTGTATGTGAAAGCATGTTACAATAATTTCATTCGTTTGTTTATAAATTACATTTCGTAAAATTATCCTGTCAAGTCACAAAAAAAAAAAAAATAAATAGCTCCTTTTTTCGACACGTAAGAAAACGATAATGAATCGACCGAGCAATGACTGAACGAAACTAAAAAGGATTCTTAGACAAGTTATATAAGTGGAAAGGATGAAGAAAAGAACCACGTATATAGCGCGAGCGGCCAATGCGCTATTTTGCAATAAGACGTACCGTTCATTCGACTTTCATCAACTTTCAAAAACCTATTGTTGCAATATTTTTCAATTAAACGTCTGCAGTTACTTTTACCAGTGTAATTAATGAACTCTCGATTCACATAGAACCTTAAAAATGAAAAATGAAAATAATTCGAAATTTTTATCGTTATCAAGGTATAAAAAATTTATGGTTTAGCTTTACACATTGTATACGTTAATTCAACCGTAAAATTGATCATAGAATTTGCCAGTCACTTCAAAAACAGAAATGTGCATATCTTTAACAGGAAACGTTTCACCCATGCAAATAGAAATTCACGCTTGCACTTTCATTCTGGAAAATCAATAATCAAGAATCGCGTATATGTTGCGGTTAACCAAGTGGCTTTTAAAGTCTCTCAAAAAAGCACTCAACGTAAAAGAACGCATCTACCATTACATTTTGTATAAACAGCAGTACTCACAGTTGCTTTTTACATCTACAATCAGTCTTTTATCTCTCTTCAAGTCTCGCGAAACTCCAAACCCTCACACTACTATCACACTAAACCAAAACCGAACTTCCATCCCGGACAAACAATCGTCAAGACAATAGTCGTTGCAAGCACCAGCCAACACTACGACAAAAATTTTCGTCCCGGACTACCATAGCCCACCAGATCATCGCGCATCCTACCTTAGTCACGTGTATCGCGACACGTGCACCGACTACAAAATTCATCGGCAAGTTTCTCGCCCATCCCCTCAAGGTCGTTATGTAACAGCACTGCGTAAACAGTGCATCCGAATGGTCGTATTATAACCTCACGACGATTGTATGAATGTATAATGTATAATTCTAGTAACGAGTGGAAAAGAGAAGAGAGAAAAGTGCATCCGTTTTCGTTATCTGCGTGCGTGTCTGTGACCGGCGTGAGGATGTACGCGGGAGCGGATACTTTCGCGTTGCTCGATTGAGCAATTGTTATGCAAGCGATTTATAAGGCGGAGGTTATTGGTTTTGGAAGCTTGTGTGTTTTATAAATATTTATCGTGTAGTGGTTGAGGAAAGCGTAATTGTTTATTCCCCGGGTAAAGATGGACCCATCGTTGGTTTTTATAAATATTTTAATCAACAGGATCAGATCTGTAAAAAATTCTTAATTTACACGTAAGTACCAAAAGTATGCGTGTATATATATATATATATATATACACACTTATACTATACATACAACGTTTTAAGACGCACTAAATTATTCAAACATACGATAATCTTCAAAACCATATTGTTACACACCTTAATGCACACGTGCTCAAGCAACTCTATAATTCACACAAACCATATACCATCTAAAAACACAGCCTCGCAAGCTCAATAAAGACCTTACATAATCGTAAACAAACTCATCGCATCCAGCACACAGGGCCAATCTTCGCGAAAAAAGAAATTACCCGTTACGCAATAACGTGTAACACCTCGACTGTATATAAGCATACCTAAGTGCAACTGCAGGGTCGATGGTAGCAACAGTAGCAACAGCAACTGCGGCCAGTCTCGTTTCTCTCCAGCATCCGACTGGTACCCAATAGGGTACCGGCGAATCCCAGCTACCGTCGTTGTCTCTCCTCCCGACAACGACGCTCCTGCCACGTGCTTCATACCTTCAGCACACGTGGAGTGTACGGCACTTGAAGACGAACACCTCCACAGCTAATCTTAGTACGAATCCCGAGCAGAAGAAGAACATCAGGAAGATGAGTGCAAATACACCTCTAGCAACCATATACAATGTGTTGCTGTTAGCGCAGTAATCAGAGCCAGTTGTCGTTGCTGAGCAACGTTCCAATGTGATAGCCTGCATCCTGATAGTTGTTTTGCTGTTTCTTGCTTTTTTTTATATTACTCCTGACTCGATACGACGGCCAAACGAAACTAACTTGTGCGCGTGCGAGACGACGGTTGAGTACAAAGTCTGGCTGCTGCTGCGACGCTGGCGGTGGCTGTGTGCTCGGGCGACTTTCTATCAGCGACTTCCGCGCCGCTCGCGCGCACACACACACACACATACACTGCTCTGTGCTCGCGCTTGGATTTCTATCGATTACGAAAAGCCAAAGGCGTGAGGAGAGGAGAACCAATGCTACTGCTGTTGCTACTATGGGTTCGTGTATACACGCACGTGCGTGGATGTATATATACTTTTTTTGTGTAATGGAAGAGGTAAAGGTGAGGGGTAGGATTGTTTTTATGAGTAGAAATTGGTAGAGGAACTAGAAGGAGGAGAAGTGCGGAGATAGAAGCGTGGGATTTGGGGAGAAGAGGGGAATGGGATGGGACGATTTGTGGGGATGGAATGGGACTTGCTAGAGGTGGGATATGGCCTTGGTGGTAAAAGTTTTATGCGATGTGGTTCCTGGTGGCTTGGGATGTCGTAAGCTGTTACCGCGGGGTTTAATCTTTTAGAATGCTTAGATAAGGAGCTGATGGTATTCGAATTGCGGTATAATTGAATTTGTCAGTATAGTTTAGCTGAAAGTGATAGTAATTTGGGTTTAAGAGGATGTAACTCGATGAGAGTTTATTTAAGTAACGTGTACCTAGTTTATATTACAGAGAATATCGTTATAAGGAGTAACCCAATATTTGTTATTTAAATGTAAAGATAATGTTAAAATTGATCAAACGAATGATACAGTAAAATTCTACTTTAACTAAATATATACTGAGGATAAGAATAACAGTTTATATGGTGCGATGTTCAATTTAAAATGATGGACAAATAAGGACAGAATTATTCGATGGATAAAATCCTTTGTATGTGATGACTGCACCAAGTGCACGAAAATGAATGCAGTTAATGTGTCTCTCTATATAAAAAAATGTTTTTAAAAGTATTCAGTTCAAGGTAACATATTAAAAAATTCTGCTCTATATTTGCAACACGTTAATTAATAAAATAAAAAATCTTTAAAAGATTATTGTACAATTCTATCTATTATTTTTATTATAAATAAATCTATTAATGGGATTCTTAGCAAATATAAACAATATCTAAACAATTTTTTATCTATTCTGAAATCGCCTTGGTGAAAGGCGTCGATTTTTATTCCATTTATGAATCGACTTCTGAACGTTTTCTTACCATTTTATAGTGATTTCAGTCAACTTGCATAAAATTGCAACTGCCATTATGGTATAATTATTTAAATAAGAATAATAAAATGAAATTATTATTGTATAAATTCTGAAAGAGTTAACAATCTGTTATTCAATTTTAATTAACATTATTTCTTATATTTGTTATTAGCAGCAGTATTGAAGCATTTGATAATTGATAATTTAATTGATCGAAACATAATAGACGTCAGATTTTACTATTTTTGAATGTTAGAGTTCAAGGTTTTTAACTATAGTATTTGGAAATAATAACTAAAATTGTATAATAAAACTTAGTTCTTTTGTTCACAAAAATTATCGAATAATCTTGTAAGTTAAAATTAAATAAAAGTCAATCATACAGAAAATTTTGATTATAATTTGAGAAACAAAATATTACGCGTGAAGCGCGTTTAGATTCAGCTAGTATTTGTTTATTTACTTATACAGGAAAATAGGCCTTAAGATCAATACAGATATACAATTCAAAATACATTAATCAGTACAAATTATCAATAGTTAGTGGTAAAAGATTTGAAAGCACGTTTAAAAGTAGAAATGTTAAAAATTTTTGAGATTCTGTGCTTATGGTAGAGAAAGACAAAAATTGAAAAACTAATCTGCTCACAGATTATAAGTAAGCTACCTAACCGAAAACAAATTGCTAGTAGATAAAGGTATATTTTTGCGACAAAGCTTTACATAAAATGGTTAGTTTTTTAGGTCAATAATTTCACAAGATGTTTTTAAGTATATTTAAACCGGAAATTATTTTTACTGTTTTAAAACTTCCATTTGCAGGCAATATAAAAATATATACTATAAAATTCGAGACCACAAACTTAATGTACGTATATGTTGAAATCTGTACGATGTGGTAACAATAAAACTCTGTATTTATAAATTAAGTGGACGTTAAGAGTGCGGTATGATAATAAACAAGTCAAGTGAAGACACTAATGGTGACGGATACCCCATCTATCACAAATAACTAACACTTACTTTCTTGAATGAAGAATTACATTAAACCGTTAGTTGACTAATTGGAATTGAAAAAAAATTAAAATTGTTAAATTCAAAATATACAAAATCTATTTTGATAAATGTATCCACTATTTAAATATTTAAATAATATTTCAAAATAAAAAGTTTAATACTATTTGATTAGAATAAAAATGCTAAATTAATATTTTTTTTTATTATAATAATTAAAAGTTAATGTAAAAACAAATATCCTGCTTCATACTATGAAAAATTTATTACAATAAATATATTCAGTAGAAAAAGCTAAGTTCTTCAAGACACAAACTTACAAACGTCCTAGATTAATAAAAAAACTCAAATTCAAATAAAAATCGATTTTAATAATTTTTTCACAGAATGGTTGATACATTGCTGACGCTTAAATTTTCAGTAACCAAAAACCACCAAAAAACTTACTTTCTCATTTCCGAAAACCGAAAATACCTGAACGGTTCTTACGAAACCACAATGTTTCTGCATTCACTAAAGAACACCTTAAACACATTCATTACTATCCTACAATAGGCAAAACAATCCTACAAGCATGTCGACACGCGAAAGTATATCTCTCGTCCAAATTAATATCCTCACACATTGAAAAATTCTCGTTAATCCATACGAAACCTCCCACATAATCCAATAAGGGAAAAAGAATTGGCAGCCACACGGGAAGAGACACATCCGCTGTTCTCGCTTTCGCGCGCATGTGCGGGATATGCAGGCGTTGCCCGCAATCAGCTGCGTCAATCACCTCAATCGGATGTCTGTCTTTAAGTGTATACGTGTACAAGACGCACCAAGGCGGCAAGAAAGTTCAATGAAAATTGAAGAGCAATTGTTAAGCTGTTGGTAGAGAAAGAGGGACACTACTGGCATTGTCCGCTGTTCTGTTGTGCAATAGCAAAAATGCTCTTATGATGCCTGACCGGAGAGAATTAGTTTCTTGCGATAGTTGGTGTCTTTAAAGGTTTTGTGTATACCCTGGTAGAATTGTGTCTATCGAAAATAGACAAGAAAATAGTAAGTAGCTACTAAAAGTAGCTAATTTCTCGG